>VSMD01029381.1:25000-114062 GCA_008750895.1 Mirza zaza
TTGAATACTTAATATAGCTTGAATCACTGGTTAGATAGGGGCATATTTTCCCAACTGTACATTGGAGAGGAGTGCTTTCATTAGTTTCAGAAAATACAGACCCTCAGACAGCCAGCATGACCACAACATTGAGCATTAAGAGAAATGAAGCATTGACTTTCCAAGCACTTGCCACAGAAGGTAAGCGAGTCTTTACATTTGTGGTTGTCTCTTTCCTCCGTAAGTTAAGGGTTGTGCTTTGTTGAGGCATTTCAGAGAAATTATTTGGCATGCCACTAGTGATACTTAGGGTCATGGGTGTTGGGGATGATTTTGTTGAGCTAGTGAGGCTTGTGTTTGTAACCATTCCATCTTGGAGATGAATAGTTAGAGTTGCAGCTGCTGCTTCATGTGTTTTGATGGTTTCTGTGGATGTATCTTCTGGATAGGGCACAAAAGCCTTATCAGTGCTAGTAAAGGTGGTGTCTTTGCTTAGAGTGGTACCAAACGTTGTTTCCCTTGTTCGATATTGTTTGGGTATTTTGGTCACTTTGGGTTGAGTTACCATGCTCAGAGAATTAATAGTGTCCACTGTCTGCATCCCACTTACAGTGAATACGCTTGAGGTAAATCCAGAAGGTGTGGGATATATGGTATGTTCCTTTAAAGATGATATTTGGTTAGAACAGGGAGTCCCTACCACATGGGCTTTTGTTTCCATCATCCACTTCAATAAGTAAGTAATGTTTTGTTTGTGGTCACATGACCACCTGTTATTGTAAAGAGTTATCTCTTGCAACTGAAAGAGTTGATCAAAAGATTGATCTGGAATGAATGTGAACTTATTGTTGTGCAGGTAAAGATGTGTGAGATTTGTGAGGTTTATTAATGTTCCTGGAAGGATTTGTGTCAAGGAATTATGAGACAGGTCTACAATAAGTAGTTTGGAAGGCATGTTGGTTGGAACTGTCCAAAGTTTGTTACTACTGAGGTTGAGAACCTCGAGACTTCTTAGTGTATTTTTAATGAGGACAACCTTTTCCAGCATGTTCTTAGAAACATCCAGATACTTAAGGTTCCATTGATAAGCAGTATCAGATTTGTCAAGAAGTTTAATGTTGTTGTTAGCAGCAGACATGTTCCAGAGAGACCGAGGTAACTGAGCAGGCAAGCTTTCAAGCCTGTTGTTTGAAATATCCAGGGTCCTCAGATTGGTATATTGGGTTAACTGGTTATGCAGATCAGTAAAGTGGTTATAAGACAGGTTTAAGTATATAATATTCTCTTGCAGTCCAGATGGTAATGTAGTCAAGTTTTTGCCTGAACAGTCCACATGCCTGTGCCTCTCTGTACATATACATTGGAGAGGACAAATGCACAAAATACCAGGAGTGAGAAACAGAAGGATGAACAGGCAGGGAGACATTTTCAATGTCTGATATTCCATCAAAGCCTGGAAACAAACAGATACACCCTTCTTTTAATATGCAAATACAATTTAGGCATCTGCATGGGTCAGTTAGCATTAGGCAAAATTTTCAATAAACCTCGTTGTTGTTGAGTCCTTTTATAATTGTTCCAGTGATTAAACTAACAAAGCTCCCCTTCATTTATAGTCCAAATGCTTAATCCTTCAATTGGGGCTATGTGGTAGAGAGAGACTCTCTCTCCCTACTCTCTTCTGCATTTTCTCTTTTATTTTCCCCCCACCCATTTTTTTTTTTTTACCATATTCTTTCTTAAGCATCTTCCCAGAGCCTTAATATGATAAAATGTCAGTCTGCAAATAAAGAGTTATAGTCTTAAGCTATTACTGTTTTTGATAATATGCTTTCTTACTCAGATAGGAAAAAATGGCTGTCATGTCTTTTTTTTTAAATCTCTGCAGTAATATAATAGTCAATGTGTGTGTGTAGGGTAAGATTTTATTTAGATATTAAAGCAATTCTTTGAAATATCATCTTTGTCTTTTTAGGATAAATACATCCTTGTAAAACATTTTAAGGCACTTGAAAAATCCAGACAAACACCATACATTTTAAACCTCATGTTTTATAAAATTATTTTTTCTGTACATTTCAGTGCCAATTCTAAAGAAAAACAATGTGTTATTTACAAAGTGAATGAATATTTAAAAGAAATCCCTCAACTGACACTGCAGCAAATTTCTGGTGCATGCACTTGCAATTGAATATATATTCAATCCTAACGTTGACTTTTTCTTAAAAAAAAAAAAAATAGGAAAAATTTCTGAAGTCAGTCTTTTACTGATTTAAATAGCAGCTTACCATAGTGTCGTCTTCAACATCAGCACCTCATTTTCTCCGGGAAACTTAAAGCTTAAAGGTCGTCTTGTTCTGGAGAATCGGAACCGTTTCTGGCTGTGGGCTGTGCTTGCCTGCTCAGCTGCATTGTGTTGCTGTGAGCTGAAGCTCTGCAACCACCTGATCAGTACCACATAGGAGGACTGCAGAGCTGTCATTGGTGCTGACTCAAATTTATGGCAAGAGGTGCACACACAACAAAATGGGCAAAATTTTTTTTTTAATTTACGGCGTTAAGCGTACCTATATATCTCAGATTTGCTATCGGATGGACTACCTCATGCACATAGAGCTGGCCCTTACTTCTTTCTGTGTATTTGTCTGAGCTCAGGTTCCACATTTTAACATTTGCCTCATTAATAATTTGTGATTCTTTTTAATGCCTCTACTCTTCATTCTTTTTACATGTTGAAAAATGTTGAAAATGAATTTGTCCTTTCTCATGGGTGGTTTTCTGTTTCAACTATTTTTAACTCCTGCTTCTTTTATGTTCTTTTTAAAAATGATACAATTGTCCTATCACTTTTAAAAATATAATACAATATGTTTGATTTTGATGTCCTCCCCCAACATGGCAATTATTATGTTTAATTAGCTTTTCAAGTTTATTAACCACTTAATGTTTCATCTTCCCATTTAAGAGGGACAGAAGTACTTAAATATGATTATTTCCTCTTTATCTTTCTTATACAAAGGATTATTTGACCCAGGCTACAAACAAGTTAGGCTACATTTTAAAATGAGCATCTTATACTTTTATTTACAGTACTTATGGTAAAATAAATGTGTATTATTTTATGTATTTGGGGTTAAAGTGGTTTTTTTTACTTATGAAATTTACTGTAGCTGGTAAGTGGATATGAGTGTTGTTTTTCCCAGAGGCATTTTTGTTGCTATGTAAATGACCATTTATTTGATTTCATGTTTTAAAAATAATAGTATCAATTTTCAGTTATTTCTTCAGAGTATTTCACATTCCATCTTTATGGAAAGCAACTTATATTAATAGTTTTTAAATTACATGAAATAATATAAAAGGAAAAATTTTGGTCGTGAGTTTTATAAAATGAAATCAGATTTATAATAGCTTCCATTCCACTCTTCAGTGGACTGATTGTTTAAATAATCTGTTAAAACTCAAATCTAATTTTCAGAATGGCCAGTTTACCTTTAAAAAGGAAGCAAGTAAGAGTCAGGTGTAGTGGCACATGCCTGTGGTCCCAGCTACTTGGGAACCTGAGGCAGAAGGATTTCTTGAGCCCAGGAGTTTGAGGCTATAGTGGATAGCATCTGCACTCCAGTCTGGGCAACTCTGTCTCTAAAATTAAAAAAATATGAGCAAAAGCAAGTAAAGTTACAGTATTTTCATTATCAAATTGTCACCATTTAAAAATCAGCAGTTATTAACATATTACATGTAAGGTAAATTCCTTTATGCCATGTTACTGAATCTTTTGTTTTTCTCCAAAATTATATCTACCATTATTTGGATTATACCCTAAATAGAATTTATTGTATTAAAATTTAAAGTTCGTTTTCTTAGAAAAGAAAGAATAGAAGTCACCTTTTGTATAAAACTAGTGTTCCTCGAAAAGTCTGCAACATTAGAAATTTATTATTGATTAGTTGCTTTATTGCCACTTTACTTTGAGGGTTCAGTTGGACTCTTAATAAGATTCTTTCTATGGATTTCAGAAACCAGTCATTAATCATAGTGCTTAAAAGTAATGTGTTAAAAATATTGCATTCAGCAATATTGTTGTGGAAATAGAGAATGGTTGCAGTGACATTTAGAGTTCTATTTTAGCTTGTATATACACTGTTACACTTTAAGAGATGTGACTGAGGGTCAATTTACTGAACACTTAAATCTCTCCTTTTAATTTTAGAAAGCCTTCTTACATCAGTGTGAAAGTAGAGTTATTAATTTTCATTATTACACTTACCAGTACTTTTTGTTTGAAAGAAAGGACATGTTATTTCAATAACTGATAGATTCAAATGAGTTTGGGTTTAGGCTGTATCAAGTTTAGATTCTGCTGCATATTATAGAAAATTCTAATACAATAGTAGTGGCAGTGTTTCTCATTTCAGTTTTGAGGACATACTAAGTTACTTCACATTATTCAGACATTATTGTAAAATTCTCAAAAAGAAAAAGGGGAGCCAGGTGTGATGGTGCATATGCTTGTAGTCCCAGCTATTTAGGAGACTGAGGCAGGAGGTTCACTTGAGCCCAGGAGTTCGAGGCTGCAGTGAGCTATGATTGTGCCACTGTACGCTAGCCTGGGGAACAGAGCAAAACCCTGTCTCTTAAAAACAGAGAGAGAGAGAGAAAGGGGGATCATTTGAATATATTTGAATTGTAACAATTTGTTCTTAGCTTATGCTTTTAGAAATTCTCATGACATAAAATAGTAGTATTTACTGTTACCCCCCAAAAAAATAACTTTTTAGAGACTTAAGTGTTACAACTTATTCAGATTAGCTCTTTAAGCAACTTTTATATTCTAGATTAAAAATAAATTAATTTATATATTCTTTTTTGTCCTAAGATATATTACCCCCAACATTATAAAAAGCATAACAAACCACCTGCCAGGAACTGGCTATCCCATGTTAATCAATACTTCCAGTTCACCCTTATTTCTTAAATTGATAGATAACATTTACTGTGCTTATCTGAGAGTCAAATATTGTCTATTTTTGTTAATATAGTTGGCTATTTAGACTGAATTTCCTGCTGAATACAACCAAGAGTACTGAAAAAAGTATTTTAAAATAATGGAAGAACTGACAAGATAGAAATTATCAGGTCAGAATCCAAGTGGATCAATCCCTTCAGGCACCTCCCACTCCTGCCATTGGCTTGTTGCCATAACTTGGTCAATTGTTCTCTAGAATCTCCCTCATTCTGGGTTTTTCCTCTTTGCTTCCATTGGGAGATTTAACTTGTTCTTCTATCCCCCATATTTCCTACAAATGGTTTCTAATATCATTAACATAACTGCTTATTTGCATCATTCCACAATAGTTTCAAAATAATACCGGTATTGCTACAATTATTTTGTTTTTAAATCTTCAGTCTTTATTTTTTTTTCTTTTTTTTTATTTATTTTTTTTAGCATATAATGGGGATACAAATGTTAGGTTATGTATATTGCCCTTGCCCCTCCTCCCCCCTCAAGTCAGAGCTTCAAGCGTGTCCATCCCCTAGTTGGTGCGCATCGCACTCATTATGTATGTATATACACATTGCCTCCCCCCCATCTGCCCAACACCCGATAGATATTATTCCTGTATGTCCACTTAGCTGTTGATCAGTTAATACCAATTTGCTGGTGAGTACATGTGGTGCTTATTTTTCCATTCTTGGGATACTTAATAGAATGGGAGTATTGTTACAATTATATTAACACTACTGAATAAAGTTTAAAATTTCTTTTTTTTTATTTCGGCATATTATGGGGGTACAGATTTTAAGGTTTCAATAAATGCCCTTACCCTCCCAACCCCCACAAGTCTGAGTCTCCAGCATGACCATCCCCCATGGTTTAAAATTTCTTTGCAGTTCTATTTGTTCTTAGAATATATTTTACTAAGGATCTATAGTGAACTCTGTGTTCTGATGCAACGTGAAATGATTCCTTTTTTTATATTTTTATATCACCAAATTGACATAAAGTTAGATCCATTGGTTTCAGTTTTCGGTTTTTCAGAATCACTTAAGTCAAAATTATATTCAGAGTAATCTTGCTTCTCTGTCTTCTCCATCCTATTTCCTTCTTTCTATTGGTGACAGTTTTTATTAGCTTTTGGTTATAGCGTAACAGTATTTCTTTTTTTTTTTTTTTTTTTTTTTTTTTTTTGAGACAGAGTCTCACTTTGTTGCCCAGGCTAGAGTGAGTGCTGTGGCGTCAGCCTAGCTCACAGCAACCTCAAACTCCTGGGCTCAAGCGATCCTCTTGCCTCAGCCTCCCGAGTAGCTGGGACTACAGGCATGCGCCACCATGCCCGGCTAATTTTTTCTATATATATTAGTTGGCCAATTAATTTCTTTCTATTTATAGTAGAGACGGGGTCTCGCTCTTGCTCAGGCTGGTTTCAAACTCCTGACCTGGAGCAATCCACCCGCCTCAGCCTCCCAGAGTGCTAGGATTACAGGCGTGAGCCACCGCGCCCGGCCAGCTTAACAGTATTTCTTTTTGAAAACATACAAAATATGTATTTCTGTGTATATATTATTTGTTTTATACCCCCTTCTTATATAAAAGGCTTTGTACTCTATATACTATTGAACAACTTGTTCCTTTTTTTCTTAATATGTCTTGAGGACCATTCCACATCAGTATATAAGTGTCTGTCTTACTCATTTTGTGATGCTTAGTACTCCATTTGGGAATCTGTTGTAGTTTATTCAACCAGTCCCCTATTGGCACATATCTGGGTTGTTTCTGGACTTTGGTTCTCACAAATGATGCCACAGTGAATACCCTTATACCTAAATAATTTCATAGTTTTGCAAAAGATTCCTAGAAGTAGGATTGCTGGGTAAAATGGTAAATGCATCTGGAATTTTTCCAGATATTACTTAATTCCTCTTTATCAACTATACTGTTTTATAGTCCCACCAGCAGTGTATCAGGATGTCTAGTTCTATATAGCCTTACTGTAGGCCTTGTTGTTGAATTTTTATATTTATTTCAGTTTGATAGGTAAGTACCATCTCACAGAAATTTTAAATGCATCTCTCTAATTATGAGGATGATCAGAGATTATGAATGAAGGATTATGAAGAAGTTGTATATTTTTACATATGTTTTTAAGGACTATTTAAAATTTTTCTTCTGTGACTATTTTTTTATGACTATTTTTGTATATGTTTTGCAAATTTTTTATTGTGCTCTGGGTTTCCCCCCATCCATATTTAGGAGCTCTTTTAAATTTTAGAGATATTAGCACTTGTCTTGATTTAATTTGCAATTTTTTTCCAGTTTGCCATTTGTCTTTTTATTAGGGTAGGGTGTGTGTGGGTAGGTGTATGTTTGACATTTAAGAGTTTCACATAATTTGGTTTTCCTTTTTCTTTTTTTTAATCCCTCCTGCGCCCCCCCCCCCCAACACCTTTTTTCTTTTTATTACTTCTGGATTTTGAGTCTCAGTTAGGAAAGCTTTTTCTACTTCCAGGTTATAAAGGAATTCACCCGTATTTTCTTCTATGATTTGTATAATTTCATGGTTTATATTTATATCTCTGGTCTACTTGGTGTTTATTCTAATATAGTGTGAAGTATGGATCCAATTTTATCTTTTTCCAAATACCCATCCAGTTGTCTCAGTATTTGTTCCCACTGATTTGATACTCGAGTTTATTCCTGGACTTTCTATTCTGTTCTTCTGGTCTGTTTCTTTAACCATATACTAGTACCACCGTGTCTTAATTATAGGTGCTCAAATATTTTGCTACTTTACTTTTTAATCAGAATTAGGCAATGACAACAATTGCAGGTCATCCTCATCTAATTCATTATGTCCCCACTACCAACACTAAATAGAATACTTGTATGACATATGTATGTTTTGATGCATGGAGTAAGTGCTCTTTGGTCCTTTTTAGTGAAAAGAGTGTTAGAGCAGAAGCCAGGAGATAAACTCAGGTTGTAGTACCACTTCTAAGAGAAATAAACTTTCTCTTCTGGATCCTGTTTCTTTAATCTTTTCTCTAGGTTTTTCTTTGTTCCAACATTTTCTTTTCCCCTGTATTTATTTTATTAGCTTGCATTTCTTCGTGCTGATTAAGCAAGGATTGCCACTGATCTCGGTGAGGAAAATTGTATGCAGAAATGTGAATTATTTTTCCCTCAGCAGAGAATTTCTTTAAAAAAAGAAAAAGAAAGATAACATAAAAAACCTAGCTGCTGCCAGTGGACTGTCCTTCTGTGGTACAACGAACAGAAGGAGAAAAGCTGCCTGTAATGTTTAAAGAAATCAGAAAAGACTATGACCATGTCCTCAGCTCCTGTTTTATCTAGGAGAGTTGGTATTTCTTTCTTTTTCTCTATATTTCCGTATATTCCTGCCAGGAAATAAGGTAGTAAACGGATCAAAAATGTGGAAAGAGCCCATTAGGTAACAAACAGTCTTAAGTGTTTTTGAGTTACGATGATTTAAGGCATGTCTAATACTTGAGCAAGAACAAAAATATTATACTTTATTTATCCTAACTAAAATGCTTAAAATTCAAAAGAATAATAGGAAATTGTGAAATTCCAAATTGCTACTGGGTAAATCAGCCTTGAAAGTGCTAAGTTTAAAAAAACACATGAAAGAAACCTTTTAATTTTAATGGGGAAGACAGAAGAGAACCAATGTAATATGACAATAAACATCATGCTTATTCAGGAAAAGCAAAAAGCTCAAGGAAGTGTTTGTACAGATAAGCTTTAATGGTCAGTAAGGGATGGCATGAAAGATTTAAGGAGAAATATTGTATAATAAATTCTAATCTGCTAAAGCTTACAAGTTTTTATTAAGGATGGAGCTTTGTTAGTTTCTGCAACACGAGTGCCACAGATAAATTCTATATTCTATTCTGAAAATCCCAAAACTATGAGACGTTCTCCAAGACTAAGCTATCAATGAGGCTACTACATTTCATTCTAGGTGACTTTTTACCCCTAGAGTTAGGGTGGGGCTGATGAGGAAGAATATGTGCTTGTTGAGCAAAGGAGCACTTCTGCAGACACCGACTGGCATCTCCACAGCATAGGCCAATGATCACACTTTACCTCGACTTTGACAAAGGTCAGGTTCTTCCCTACTCTAATAACTCAGATTTATTTATCAGTTGTCAGGTAATGGATAAAGAGGAAATTCTCCGTAAGAAAGGTGATTAGGCCAGGGTGGTGGCTCAAGCCTATAATCCTAGCACTCTGGAACGCTGAGGCAGGAGGATCGTTTGAGCTCAGGAGTTCGAAACCAGCCTGAGCAAGAGTGAGACCCTGTCTCTACTAAAAAGAATTTTTAAAAATAGAAAAATTAGCCAGGTGCCATGCCACATGCCTGTAGTCCCAGCTACTCGGGAGGCTGAGGCAGGAGCATCGCTTGAGCACAGGAGCTTCAGGTTGCTGTGAGCTAGGCTGACACCACCACCGTACTCTAGCCCAGACAACAGAGTGAGACTGTTTATGAGTTTAAATGGTTAGTATCAGAAAGTGTAAGTTTAGTGAAAAGTTGATAACCATCTTTCTTTCCTAGAAGAATCATCCAAATTCAGAATGAAACCATAGTTTCTATTTTTTTTAATTTCCTTATGAGATTCAATTTTGTTTGGGTGCTTATAAAGCAGAGACTTTTTAAAGAGACTAGTTTTAAAATTTGTGCTTCCCCAGTATTATAGGAAAATGTTTATATTTTATGGTGCATGCTCTTATTTTTTTCAGGGCAAATGTCCCCATTGCCCCAGTTTGCCATTTTAATAAGTTTGTTTTACTATTTCCAGTAAGACCAAAAAGGAAAAGTTCTCTCTTCTCAAACATGCATTTTAATCTCTCATCCCCACAAATTTGGAATATGTATTTAATACTTGAGATATTAATTTAAAATTAGAATATGTATTTAATCTCTTATTTTTCTCCATCCCAAGCTTTGAAATGGAAAAATAAGTTTATTTATTCAAAAGTTTATACATAGCTTTTTAGGAAAAAATATCTATTGGGTAATAACAAGTATATATAGATTGCTTGTTTCAGAATGGTTAAGTTATTGACATATATACCATCCACATATGTAAAATGTACTATATTTTAAAGACAGATACTGTAACTGGTAAATAGGTCACTGTTAAATAACTTTTTAAAAAAAAGTTCCACCTATGCACATGGGCTTTGAGCAGATTTCACACAGTTCCTGAATAAAAATTAAAATTGACTACCAGTTGCCATTTTATATATCTCATTATATGAAGAAAAACAAAAGATGGAGTCATTTAAGGATGGAAGATCAGCCTAAAAGCACTTTGTAAAATTTATAACAGTTCTGCAGGTGGAGGTGGCAGGGATTCATTAAGATCTTGATCAGAGTCAAGAGGAACAGAGAACTCCTGGCTCTGGATCTCAATGTTGAATTCTTCCTGATTTTTCATAAAATCCACTGGTGGCTGGAGCAAGTTAAGAGAGTCAGGGGAAGGTGGAAATGACTGTTTGGTCTCAGATTTAGGTTCTTCACAGGTTTGACTGAGACAGTCCAGAGATGGAGGGAAATTAATAGAATCATTTGGAAGAGGAGATACAGTTGTCATTGTGGGTTTGTCAGATTGGTTATTCTCTTGTCCTTCCAAGTCAAGAAGGGGAGGTGGTGGAGGCAGATCTGTATCATCTGAAGAAGAAACAGCTGTGCCAATTGTTGATCCACCCACACTATCCTCTGATGTACCATTTACTTGATCTTTTATTTCCTCTTTTTGGGGGTTGTTGGAATCTTCAATGTTTTCACTTGATTCAAACAACTTAATTTCCAAGTTATCTCCTAAAAGTGTGCTTTTGCTGGGTTTCCAGGTCATAAGGGAAACAATTGATGTACGTTTTGTGGATACTTCATTTTCTTTAATATTATCCATACATATGTCAGGGATTTCTCCATCAGCAAATGGAGACCTACCTGCCCAATTTTGGTCATTTAAAACTGGTTTTCTCAAGCATTTCCATAGTACAATCATGATTATAGCCACCAACAGAGAAGTCAGAATTACACCAATTAATATGGCAGCTACTGAATTAGAATTGGTTTTATGTGAGGTTTCTTTGTTACTGGTAGTTTGTAAGATGAATCCTGGTGTACCCCTATATGAATTTTTGATCACCGATGTTGGTTCTGTGGATGGATTATGAACAGTTGGTGGTACTGGTTTTCTAGAAGGGGTGTGGACAGATAATGATGGTCGTTGAGTGGAAGTATAGACAAATGATGTTGGTGATTTTCTGGTAGAAGTATGGGCAGATGGTGGTATTTGTCTTGCAGAGGTGAACACAGGTAGTGCTGTTTGCCAGAAGGAGGTATTGACCGTTGGTATTGGTGATTTGGTGATGTTATAGGCAAGTGATTGTCCAGCAGAAGTGTGTGCAGCTGGTTCCCCAGAAGAGGCATGGACAGCTGGTGTTGGTTGTCCATCAACAACTTTGGCAGATGGTGTTGGCTGTCCAGAAGAAATGTTGAATTGTGTTGATAGACCTGAAGGATTCCTTGTGTTTTGAGAATTAGCCGAGACATATGATACTGATGATCTAAATAAGGTAGGCATCTCTGTTGGAATTGCCTCTGTCTTTGAGAAAAATGTGTTATCCAGGTGTCCACAAAGCAAAATTAAGATGAAATACTTGGGCTCCATTTCAGAATGTTTCCTCCTTACTAGAGGTTGTATAATAAAAGAAAGAATGAAAGACAATTAGGTATCATTTGGTATCTAGTTATATTTGACTTTTCATTATAATGCCTGGCATAAAGTACATAGGTACTCGATTAGTATTTATTATTCCTAATTTAGACTTGACAGACTTTAGGCTAGTATAAACATCTCTTGAATATACCCTAACCTGTTATACAACATTTGGACCTCGTAGACCCGTGTTCTCTGTTAATTCTTTGATAAGATCCATGCTTCCCCTGCTGCCCCTCTAGCTTCATTACATTATAGTCCTTCCTCTCAGTCATACTTCTCATAGCGCATGGGGTCTATATTGCTGGATCCATGTGTTCTCTACTTTTTTTTCCCTTTACTCCTAGGAATGTATTGATTCTGTTGCCTTGAAGATAACCAGTGACCATCTATTACCCAATTCAGTTGTCTTTTGTTTCTTCTTTTTTCCCCTTCTCTTGACCACATTTGACACTACTGACTCTTCCTTCACTAACATTCAAGTAGCTGTTTGTAATCAGTCTTCCTCCATGATACTCTCACTAGCTATTTTTCTCTTGCCTTCTTAATAGGGACACTTGATACTCAGTCTTTATGCCTATCTACTTTGTTCCTGATCTGTAAGATTTCACTTCTCACCTTTATGCCACAACTCCCAAACCTATACATCCAGCTTAAGTCTCTCCTTTGTTCTTTCTGATTCTATTTGTACAACTTCGTGATGGATGTTGCCATGTATATACACCACTAGCAGCAAATTCAACATATTTACAATGGAATTCATCTTTACTTCACAACTGACTCTTCTCTCAACTTGTCTGTTAATGGTATCACTAGTTTCTTATGCACGGAATCTGTTATATTAGTAATCTTCCCAGCATTCTCAATGTCTAGCACTGTGTCCTTATGTTAGTATCTCATATTTTTAAAGGACTCATTTCTACTCAAAGTCATAAGCTGAAAATCCTAGCATGATCTCTGAATCTGGTTGAGTCAGTCCTATTCAGATAGTCCTGCTGCTGCTTTCATTCATTTATTGGTAAATACCATCTTTGTGTCAGGCCCTGTTCTAGGTTTAGGAGATTAAAAAGAGAGAGAGAAAGATGCTGCCTTCAGGTGTTTCAGGTTCCAGTGGTAGAAATAAACAGGTAAAAAATTATTACAATTTGATGTTTTCTCGTAAATGTATGCAGGAGTTGCACAGAAGTAACCTAGTTTGAGAAGTATTTAAGGAAGTTTTCTCAGAAAAATAAAACTTTAACTGAATCTTAAAATGTCTGTAATAAGCAATAAATAAATATTCTAGGTAGGGGTAATAACAGATGGGCACAGGAAAAGAAGGTACATGTGTAAGTTTGGCATGTAGGGCTTTTTGTGGTAGATGCTAACACTTGAAAAGTTAAGTTCCAGTTCTGCTTCTACCACCTAACTTCTTATCTAACCATGAGAACTAGTCACTGATCTCTACTGTTCTCAATTGCCTTATCTCTAAAGTGAGGAGTTATACTAAGACAATTTTTAGCTTTGAATGTAATATACTTGTTTTGCACAATTAGAGAAAGGAGAATCTCAGGGTGATAGATCTTGGTGTATGTGATTAGACACTATAGTTCTTCTATGAATCATAGGCCAATCTAAGACAGATATGATGCTTTTTTGCAAGGTGTAATAAAAGGTTTTGCAAATAAATAGACTTTTTAGCATATTTGAGTAGTTTTCATTGCTTGTTACTAGGTACACAGTGAAGATAAATAACCCTGTTTTAGGAAAAGAAAAGGTTTTTCTTTACTTTCTCTTCCTTTTTATTTTCTTTCTAATGCTTCAAGCCAAAACTTTAAAATAGTTCACATTTGAACTATCTTGCATGCTGCTGATGAATTAATCTTAAAAACATGCATGATCAGGTTGCTACTTCCATGCTTTGGGGATTCCCCATCGCTGTTAAGCTAAAACTTTTAAACTGAGTTTTCTTCCTTTTGTTTTGAGTTAACCAGTCCAGACTCACATCTCATGGCTGAAACTTCTTATCCAGCCAAATGCATGCTTTCCCCACCTTACATACTTTCTAAACATATGCTTTTTTTCCCCCCTAAACAGACACTTTTAATCATGCTGCTTTTCACCATCCTCAACTGTGTTCTTTTTTTCCAAACCTGGCCTCTTCTGCTTTCTGACTGCGGATCTGAACCTGTTCCCATCTTTCAGACCTCAGTCTAAATTCCCCTTCTTACATCAAATTCTCTGTGCCTGACCACAGCCCAGAGAAATCAGCCATTCACAGACTCCCCCTAGTTCTTACTGTCAGTGTGGTTCCTTTGTATACCTCACTCTCACTTCTATTCTCTCAAATAAGTGTTTATTTTTTATTACTTTTCACATTTTCTTATTATTCTCTTGAACAACATTATAAAGAACCTTGAAGAAGGCAAAAAGAAAAGAAGAAATAAAAATACTTATCTGGAACATACTATGTGCTGTACTATCTCAGGTGTTTCACATATTTTATTTCATTTAACCTTTAAATGAATTTATGAGGAAGGTGAGGGGATTCTTTATTTACAGATAAGCAGACAACTTCAAATGAGTTAAGCAATTTGCCCAATGTTATATCACTATCAATGACAGATTGGGAATTTGTACCTAGGACCTATCTGATTCCACAGCATATGCTATTTCTACTACCCTATACTGCCTAATGTTTTTGTATTTTGATTCCTCTGCAGCATAATGTTTTACATATTAGTTGTTCAGTAAACATTTAAATTGTATTGGGGGCTGGGAGTGGTTGCTCACGCCTGTAATCCTAGCACTCTGGGAGGCTGAGGCGGGCGGATTGCTCGAGGTCAAGAGTTCGAAACCAGCCTGAGCAGGAGTGAGACCCCGTCTCTACTATAAATAGAAAGAAATTAATTGGCCAAGTAATATATCTAGAAAAAATTCTCCGGGCATGGTGGCGCATGCCTGTAGTCCCAGCTACTCGGGAGGCTGAGGCAGCAGGATTGCTTGAGCCCAGGAGTTTGAGGTTGCTGTGAGCTAGACTGATGCCACGGCACTCACTCTAGCCTGGGCAACAAAGCGAGACTCTGTCTCAAAAAAACAAAAATTTGTATTGGGCTTCTTCATTCATTTCCATTTCACTGTTTCACTTTTAATTAATACTTCTGCCAGAATATGAGCAAAGAAGTAGAAATCTAAGTCAATAAATTCTTTTTTATCCACTTCTGCAAAAGATTTTAAAGAGAAAAATTTGAAACTTTTGACATAAATATGGGCCTTCATATCATCTCTAGATAGTTGTCATTCTTACAGTTCCTCCCTAATATTCTTATAGATTACCAAAAAGAACGCTTGGTTAGAAAATGGTATTCTTCAAAGTTTCATTTTAAAAATGTTTTTAAAAAATGCTAAGCATCAGAAAATATAGGTCATGAATTGTCTTCAGCCAAAAATGTTTCCTCTTTTGTGACTTAGCTTAAAATAAAGAAACCATACAGTTCCTCTTTTCAGTTAGCTGAAAATGGCATTAGAGAAGGAAACAGCCCAAACAGGAAGATAATTATAAACCCAGTTTAGTTTGTAAGATCAATTTCGATAGGTTCATAGCCTCTTATGTCAGTAGAACGTATGTAGAACCTTCAGTGTATGAAATTTTCACTTGTCATTTAAGGATTACAGCAATATTAAAACCAAATTCCATTTTTGACCTATCCTACCACTTTCTCCCACTCTTAAGTTAGGTTTTTACCCTCCTAGGATCTGCTACATCTGAATACTAGAATCTGTGTTAGACTCCTACTACAGTAATTTGGCATGGCCCAGAAAAGAAAAGGAGAAAGATTCAAGAGAAAAATAAATAGGAGATATAATAGTGAAAAAACCGACTTTTTTCCAGAGGTAGTGAGACCAGTGTTATTACCAGTTTGGAAAGTTATTTAACATACATATGTTTTAACACATTAACTGTCATGTGAGTTGTATTTAACTCACGCTAGTTTTGAGCCTGGGGCCTCATGAGGCATGTGTAACTCACATGTCTCTTCATCTTGTTCACCATAGCTATGGGCACAGAAAACAATAAAAAATAACAAATTTTTCATTAAATTAGAAAGGATCATTTTGTTTTCAAAGTTTTTATTGTTTTCATAATAACCACGGCCCCAAGGAAAAAAAATTTTTTTCCTAGTGTGGCAGTCAGTGTGTTAATATATAAGTGGTATGTATTTAAATTAGCAACAATTGTTTCTGCTGGGAAAGAATAATGTCGTACAGGGTAATAAAAAGCAGGAGAAAATGTAGCATAAGATGAAATGAAAAGGCAATGCAAAGAAAAGTACAAAATAACACAAAGAAAAATATAAAACAAAAATTACAGGAAGCAACAAATATATGGAGAAGAGGAAGGTCAATTGAATAGAGAAATGTATTGAAGAAAAGTTAAACAGCTGGAAAAAAGTGGTGGTTATGTAACTGACAAGAAATTAAGTACAAGAATAAAGTGGGTAAAATGAAGAAGTTGGGGGGAAAAGATTGAAGTAGATGAAAAAAGCAACCACAAAATGCTATTCCCTGTACTGGCTTGTGTTTGTGGGTTCAGAGAACCAGCAAAGAGGAGCTGTCTTTTCAAGATGGAGGGCCAGCATGAGCCATCCTTTCAAACTCTCTTATCTTTCATGTCAGGCTCTCCTACCTGCTGTGTCATTTAAGATATTCTTTCTTGCTTGTGTGCTCGCGCTCGAGCTCTCTCTCTCTCCCCGCCCTCGCACCACCCAGAAGCATATCTGGTAATTACTACAAAGGACCTGTGCACATTCTGTGTAAGATTTTTCTAGAAATCCCTTAGTCTGCTGCTCAGGCAAATCCCAAATTTGTCAGCCTTCATATGGCAGTATTTTATTTTAGGCTGATGATACTTTGAAGTTTAAACGTGTGAATTTTGGTCCTTTGCTTTTCCAGATTATTTTAAAATTTTTAAAAGGAAAAAGAAAAACATGAACTGTTTTAACTAAGCATGTTAAAGGCAGTTGCAGTAAAGCAGGAGTCCCCATGTATTAGACATGTTTTTATAAATATGATGCCTAAGTACATAAAGGGTCCAGCATTTAAAAATGTTGCTATTAAGTTGGGTATGTTAAGGGAATCAAGGCAATCTGGAGAGCATACCTAGACAAGGCAAGTGTAGATAGCAGTATCAAAATACTTATCTGTGTTCCAATTACTTTGATACAGTAAAAGTAAGTTATAATGCAAATATAATTGATTAAAGCTTTCCAGTAGTAATATCTCCAACTAATGAAGTTTGAAACCATAAAAGGAAGAAAACAGCAATTCTATATCTTGAGGAAGAACAGAAAGGGAAATTGATCTTAAAGTACAACAGAAAGTATTTGATGACCTTTTATTTACTACTAGTTACTGGGCACCTACCAATGCTAGGCACTATCCTATTTCAGTGAGCTAGGTGCTGGTATTTTCATCTTACAGATAAGGAAACCCAGACACAGAGAATTTGGGTAACTTGTCAAGTGTCACAGCTTTTCTAAGTAGCAGCACTATTGCAGAAACCATACCCATCTTTTACCAGAGCCCTTTCCTTCTGTTATAGGTCATTATGTATACTACACTGCCTTTCATAGTAGCAATTATGAAATAAAAATGCTTTATAAAGGAAGAAGATGTGGGCTCTCTGGAAACAATATGTAAATAACTTTTGGAGATAGTCTTATATAAAGGATAGAAGAAGAAATACCAAAAAACCCATTTTAATCTTTTAAGAGTTACAATTCTATGAAAACAGTTACAGGATTTTTGAATGGTTGGCCTATAAACTGTCGTATTTAGTAAGTTTACTAAAATATTTGTGGTGATTTTTAAAGATTGGACATTGAGAGGCATCCGATTTATGTTTAGCAAATTCAGACTTACTCAGAATCATTCCTTCTAGTTAGAATTATGTAGCAATTAGTTGAAAAACACAGGCACTATTAAACTTCATATTTGAGCTAATCCTTTAAAAACATGTATGGGATTCTGTGATGACAAAGACACCAATGTCAAAGATTCATGGGAAATTTTTGAATTAAATTATTTAATGAAATATGAGTGAAAATAATATAACTTTGTCCTTTAAAATGCATAATGAAATAAGCTCAATATTAGAAGCAGAAAAATAAGTCTTATCTAAAAAAAAAGATTAAAATCTTTATTTTCTATCTTCTGTAATACTTAGAAGAAATCCAAAATTGACTTCTGTAAGAGAAAGTCGTATTTATGAAGTATTGAAAAAGGACGTCACCCACTAGAAACTTATTTTTCCTTGAAATTATAGGTCTGTGTAAAATTCTCTTTGCAGTTTTTATCTAGAGAACATATTTACTTTGTAGTTACCTAGTTTACTCACGTTGTAAGCATATTTTATGCTTATTATCAATTTTCTATTTTGTGGATTTTTTTCCTGTGTCTTATGCTATCTACTAAAGGCTCATATAGTAATATGTGACATAAGTACATAGGTGATATGAATATGTCTGTACATTTTATAACATTTTTATCTTAGTAAGTTTTTAAAATGAGCAATATTTTCCTGTTATTACTTCAATATAAAATTCTGTGTAAAAACTAAAGCATATATAATTATAATTGAGTACCCCATCTAATTTACTTCTTTCTAAATTAAATGAAGGTAACTGTTCTTACTATGGAAACTAAAGAAGATTTAAAAAATAAAAATAATTTAAATCTATGGATTGTATTATATACAAGAAAATTTTATAGAAAGCAAATCAGAATTTAACAGTATATTGGAGGGTATAAATTCAGTCATAGTGCATGGAATCTAGTTTTATTTCTAACCCTCAGCTTTATCTGCTATGGCTATAGTTTATTTCTTTTAATTACAAAATTAAGGTTAACAACTGTTAGAGTTGAATAAACTTGAAAGGCCTTATACAAAACTAGATGATAATCTTTTTCTAAGGAAAGCTCAACATTGTGTATTTTTAAATTATATGCAAAAAAAACCCCCACAGAATAGGCACCTTTAGACAATCAGAGTTGAATTTAAGTTTAAAACGCTAATGACATTTTAGGTTTTTAAATAAATTTTATATAAAGCAAGATGAAACCAAATTGCCTGTGTGAAATTTTCTTACCTCAGCTGCAGTAACTTCTTTTGCAGAATGCTAAAGTCTTCTAAGTGGACATTTTGGCGATTTGGCTAAGAAAGCAAAAGGGGTGGTTCAATTCAGATTAAAAATGGTCCTGGTAGCAAACTGAAATAATTTCTGTACAAGAGGAAGTTTATCAATAGCTGGTTCCGGAAGTGCAATAAGCCACAAGATGACTGAGAACTGTACTACTTTAACAGAACTTACATTGAAAAGCAATTTGAAGCTATATGATTTGAGTGCTTTTAATTAATGTTTGTAAATAAACATTTGAGATTCTCATAATATGGTTATATAATTAAAATATTTAGCATGGATCCCTGAAGAGGAAATTATGTGTTCTAAGGAAAAGCTGCCAGTTAGGTTATTACCTATAGTGAGATTTCTTTTCATAAGCAGTGAGTGATACGTTCTGTTTGCTTGTATGACCTTAGCCAAGTTGCTGCACTTCTGAGTCACCATTTCTTCCCTAAAGGAATGTTTCCCTTATTGGGTTATTGTGAGGATTAAATAAGATAATACAACATAACATGTATAAATGTCTCTTACAAAGTAGATAACCAGTAAATGTTAATTTTATGTCCTCATACATAATATAGACAAAACCCAGGTAAAATTATATTAAATTGTTTTGGCTAAATACTAAATAATCTTTGAGTTCAAGCTCAACAACTATTTATTTGATTATCCACAAAGTAGGTACTTCTCAGTGGAAAATAAAATAAATTGGGAATCACTTTTAAGATAAATTAACTAAGCAAAATGTATTGAAAAGAGTATGTGTCCAGGCTGGGTGTGGTGGCTCACGTCTGTAATCCTAGCACTCTGGGAGGCCAAGGCGGGAGCATCATTGGAACTTAGGAGTTCAAGGGCAGCCTAAGCAGGAGCAAGACCCCGCCTCTACTTCAAATAGAAAAAATTAGCCAGGCGTGGTGGCATGTGTCTGTAGTCCCAGCTCTGAGGAGGCTGAGGCAGAAGGATCTCTTGAGCCCAGGAGTTTGAGGTTGTAGGGAACTATGATGATGCCACTGTACTCTAGCTGGGGCAACAGAGTGAGATTCTATCTCAAAAAAAAAAAAAAAAAGAGTATGAGTCCGTCTGAATAAAAACTTTTTTTTTTTGGCATGGTTTTTTTTTTTTTTTTTTTTTAATTTCGGCATATTATGAGGGTACACATTTTAAGGTTTCAATAAATGCCTTTCCCCCCTCCCCCTACAAGTCTGAGTTTCCAGCATGACCATCCCCCAGATGGTGCACATCTCACTCAGAATAAATACTTTTTTGAACTAGTCACCTTTTAGCCCTGTTCCTCTCCTGAAAAACAGGTAATTCCTAATTTATAAGTTTATTATGAAGTTAAATAAATATAAAGCGCCTTGCTTAGTGCACATTGTAGTAGATACTGTTAACCCATGTGCTGTTTGTCCCTGGTCACTACAAAGGAACACAGATTATTATGATCTGGTTCTTTCAAGGCACTTATAACTTGGTACAAAAAGAATAGTTGTTAAAATTCTTTAAGGGGTCTTACTGTAAAGCAGAATATAATCAAAATGCTATAAAGTTTTTGATTCACTATTTTTAAATCCCTGGATATGCTGGGATTTTCTACTCGGGGATAGAAATTAAAGTGGTTTTGTTCAAAAATGACTTAAGTTTTGAAGTCAAAATTATCTTACCTATTGTCTTTAAATACCAGTCAGGTTTGGAAAGGAACTACTTCTGTTTGTTCATGAACTATCATTGGATGGTATCATTCTGAGGGTGTGTGTTTATTAACCAAGATAATGAGTGGTGAATTTTAAATATTCCTCCAGTAGAAGTTCTCTGGTGAGAAAATGTTGCATATGAAAGTAGTTTCCTAGTAAATTAATTTTTACAAAGATACTAATTTCTTTTAAATTCCTCTGGTATTTTTTTATGACACTTGATTCAAGGAGTGCTTTGTATTATCACTATGTGTTCTGGTACACAATCTCAAATTTTTAATTTTTGCACAAAATGGGAGCTCTGCACAGTTTCATTGCTAATCTGGGCCATTTTACTCCTAAAGATAATCTGGTTGTCACCATGATTGGCATGCGTATTCTCATGCTTTTCTTTTTACTTCATTGACATTTAGCTTTATCTGGAATAATATGGTTTTGATTTATTGTTTAGGGAATGGACTTTTTTTTTTACAAATTGGTAATAAATAGATGCTTTATTTTTTCCCCTCTTAAGATGTAACCTAGATGTTTGGAGCCATGGAACTTGTAAGAAGTAAATTCGATGACCAAGAGTGGTATCATCTAGGGAGTTATGTAAAATTACCAATGCCTGGAGCTCACCCCATCCCCATTGAATCAGAAGGAGGGTGTGAGAATTAGGCATTGGTATTTTTTCAAAACTCTTCAGGTGATTCTGATATCTAGCCAGAGTGAGAATCACTAGCTTAGAAGATAGAGTAAGATTGTAGTCATAGTTCGAAGAAAAGTTTAATAAATCTTTTCTTAAATGATTAGCATATTCCCAAAATAAATGCTCAATAAAGGATAAGATTTTTTTAATGTGGCCTAGTCTTTAATTATTATACCCTATGTCAGTTTCAGTAGATATTTGGAAAGTTTCTCAAACCAAATTTTATAATTGAATTGAAGATACAGGTCTTGACTTAAATATAAGTCATTATTTTACTTGAAGCCAATTTCTTCAAGATTAAACAATTATCTGAAGTATCCTGTTTCCCCAACTTGAACAAACACACACACACTTTTCCTTTGCTCATGTTACATTGGATAGTAAAAAATAAAATTGATCATTTATTAGGCTACTTGGCATCCTTAAAGTCCAAAAATTAATCAACCTTGTGTATTTGTTATTAATACTCCAATAACCAGTATTTATAGAAAAGATGAATGTTACTCTTAAACAGTAAAACATACTTTACATTTACACTTAGCCTCTTCGTGTGACTGTGAATCTCATTGAATTTGGTTGTGTTGTATTTCTTATTGGTCTTTACAGTGTGTTCTCTTAGATAACAAAGTGAATGCAAATATACATAGTCATAGTTTTATTCTAATGAGTTTAAATTTATTACATAAAATTAAAAGTTTTAATTTAATATTTATGGTAGAAGAACACTTTCTCATGTGTGCCATATGTAAAGATGAAAGCATCTGGACTAAAATTAGCTGTGTTTATAGATGAACTGATGTGGATTCTGCCACATCCAGCAAAGAAGTTACCATTAAATTATACAGTTCAACTCTATTCATTAGGAATTTTACTCTCTATTAAGTGTTGGAGTATATGCTTAGCTGCAAGGACACACTAAAATTCTTCAAAGTTTAATTATATTCAGACAAAGGTCATCTAACTACTGTTGCTGAATAGGAAATATTTAATTATACTTTCCTCTCTATTCATGTCCTCAGCTTATCTTTAAAACTTTCCTCAAATGCTCGGTGATTTTATTATTTGCTTTTTAAATCATTCAGTGTCAAAAGTACATAGTTTAAGCAATTAAATAAGCAGGCATACTTCACCCCTTCTTGTCTGCTTGATTTAAATTAAATTGCAAGGCCTACCATGACAATTTTAGATCATCAGCCCAACACTTTGGTATTAAATACCAAACTACATTTTTACTCTGTAACCTTTCTCATTGCTACTTTGCATTTTTCTTCAGTAAACCATCTGTTAGTTAGTGAGTTTTTCAGTTCCTTCATCTTTTCTTTCCCTAGTAGCTGTGAGGACTCCAGTAGATTGCATCATTAGGTTGGGTCCTGTGAGCTGTTTTGCTCTTTTCCAAGTGTCTGATTCAGCAGGCCATAAACCACTGCTTGCCAGAAAATCTCCATTGCTTCTAGGCTGACGCTTGCCTGCTGTTTTCGATCGTCTGAGAGATGAGACTTTGTTTGCCAGAACCACAGTTGATAGAAATAGAAGGGTACAGATAAGAAAAAGCACTGCAATTATAATTAAGCAAATTAGCATGGCCATGTTGTTGTTGTTTTCCTCACAGACATCCTTTTTGAAAATTTCACTGTGACTTTTGCTTGTGTTTTCAATGCTCTGTACTGTGGGGGAACTCTTCTTGACAACAGAAGGTATATAAAGCTCCTGTTCCGATTTAGAAGTGAAGATGTGAGATGTTGCCATTTCAGGCATGTTTGTGGAATTACTTTTGTAATCTACTGCAGGAGTTACAGGGTTGGTGCTAATCTTTTCCTTTTGGTTTCTGCTTGTCTTGTTTCGAATAACTGAATCCCAGGCAGTAGTATTATTAGCCCAGCGCTGGGTATAGTTTGCTTTTGTTCCAGGGGACAAAGAAAAAACTGTTGCCATCAGAAAGACAAGATGCAGGTAATGTCCTCTGTGTTCCATGTCCATAAGTATACTGGTTATCTGTTGGGATAGCAATATAATTTGTTAATTTGTGAAAAAATAATGGTTCCTAGTTTTGGTAATTGTAGTTACAAGATATTTGAAATGTTACAAGCTCACACCTAACATTAGTTACCTTGTTTAAATTCTTTCTCAGCTGAATTTTTTTCTATTACTCTTAGGCTATATACAAAGAAGAATTTTAATTACTATTGTATTTTTAGGTACCAGAAGTTAGCATTACAAATAACTACTAATCATTTTAAACTGAATAACATGGCTTTGTATAGTTTTCTCCCTTTTAAGCATGCTAGACTTCTGCTTTGAGTCAGATACTTCTGCTTTTACTCTTTTGATTCCTCCTTTAACAAAAAAAGGATCATTCTTACGGAAACTCCCCACCCTCTAACTAATCTGTCACCAATCTTTATAGTAAAGGAGGAATATGGTCTTGAGCATTTTGCTTCATGTATGAAAGGAAAATGCAAACTTTTTTTGGTAGAGAGGAGGAAGGAAAGTTGGGGTAGTAGCCAAAAAAAAGTGAACTTCAAATAGGAATTAAAAAGTTCTTTTTTCTTCCTAGGTATTTTATCTTGCCGCTTAGAGTAAAGCTGGTACTTAGAAATATATTCCCAGTATTTATAAAAGCAATTTTATGGTGGTAGTTCTCTCTTTTCACTTCTGTTCCCCCTCTATTTCCCCTGACTTACTGTGACTTTCTGAAAGCAAAGATATGCCAGTTTTGTCAACCTAAAAATCTGGCAAAACAAAAAGCAGCATATTTCTTCTGAATAATCTCGTACAAGTTCAACAAAAGTTATTGGTGTTTTTCAGCATCTTTTGTATCTAGCATTTTTTTTCTGATTTACCTTAATTCTAAAAAGAGAAATTGTACAACAGAACAGAAAGAAATAGGGCATCAGGATCTTGGAGATTTAGAATGAAGTGACAGATCATAAGTATCTCAACATATAATTGAAAAAGTTGAATTTCAGTTTTGGCTCTGAGCTTCCTGGAAGCCAGTACAAAAAGGGGATAAGTTCTATTCTAAATTCTCATTATCCTACCATGTGATTAAAGGTTTAAATAGAACTGGCATATCTTAGAATTCAGCAGTTCCAGGTACTACTAACATAGCAGGAAAGATTTATTATCATTAAGGTGTTTTATAATAATATACCAGTTTTTCCTGAGCTACCTTTGAAAGAGTATTTTATTGTTGGCACTTACTTAAAGGAACTAAAAGCAAAACTAGATTGTTCTCTTGACATTTACTAAATGAAATTGCCTGGTTAAGAACCCCGTGAATTTTATACAGATTCTCCTCAAATGTATACGAGAGTACTTTTTGGTGTTTTTTGTTTTTTTAATGCAGATTCTGATTTACCTAGATCTCTAGGTGGGGCGTAAGAGTCTATATTTCTAAACTTACTACCAAGCAATACAGATGCCACTGCCAGTCATGCTTTTGAGCATCAAGGATTTTTTTATAAGAAATGGTTATTAGTTATCAGGTAACTTTTGTATACCACTGAAATATAGAAATTAATAATAACATCTGATATATTGAGTTATACAAACAAAAGTAGGATATAATCAAATGTTCTAAGGTTAAGGGTCCTTTTTGGACTTGACCGTTAGTAGACAGTTAAGGGAACAGTGTACTGGCTTTGTATAAAAGTGTTGGGCTTTAATTTTTAAGTTGAATGACATAAATCTTTGGATACTTTAAGATTCTTTCACAAAAAGAAATATTTGAAATTGGGTTAGCAAGTAATTTTCATTCTTTTGTACTAGTCTGGACTTCTACGTTAGATACTAAAATGATTTAAAGTGGGTTATTCTTGTCACATTAGTTCACTGACAATGTAGTATACATCATAGTATTCGTGCACATTTTAACAGTGCTCACCACAGGACAGAGAATAGGCCCGCTGTTGATTGTCTTCAGCCAGATGTACTGCCGTGGCCAAATAAACAAGCTGCTGACAAAGTGAGACTTTCTCTTATCCTCACAAATGCCTGAGAATTGGGGACTGTTTCTACATCTCTAATTTATGCCATAGAAGCCAGGTTATGTTATCAAAAGTTTTCTTTATCTCTGGTTGTTTTTAGTAAAATTTATAATGCCTAAATATCAGTAATGAGAAACATTTTTTAACCTTTTTTTTAATAACGAAACTTCCCAGTTTACTTGTGGAGTCCAAAACACAGATCCTTCCTAATCCTAATTTAAGACTCCATGTTGATGGTAAATCTTTTCAATTTCTAACTTAAATTTTACATAATAGA
Organism: Mirza zaza; assembly: GCA_008750895.1. NCBI lineage: Eukaryota > Metazoa > Chordata > Mammalia > Primates > Cheirogaleidae > Mirza > Mirza zaza. The sequence goes on from VSMD01029381.1 coordinate 50,542, forward strand.
ACAGGAAAAAACACAGTATACATTTTCAATCACATGATTCTACTTTGTTAGTGAGATTCTTAGACACTCTTTGAAAGCACTTCCTCAAATGCTACTCTGTACAAAGTTAGAAGTGAAAAGGCATAAGAAAAGCCATATATATGACCTACCTTACAAAATGCCTGGTCAAAATCTGATTATAATGTAATTTTAATAACCCACTTCTTTTCTTCTTTTCCTATTTAATGCAGAACAGACTTGGAGTATATGAACCTTAAAGTAAATCTGCAGTAAAAAAGGATATGTGCAGCTAGTTTTCCACTTTTAAAACCAAACCACAGATGACACATTTCCTTTCTGCTGCAGCTAAAGCACATGTCACAAGGAAAAGAAGAAAAAAACATTCTAACTTGTCTAGTTAGCCACTGGCATGACAGGAGGCTTTGTAGAACAAATCCCCGCCTCCAGAGCAGGGAGGGTTCTTTGCTTAATTCCCTTTGACCTTATACTCATTCTGTATGCCTGCTGCAAGCTTTTGAATGATATATTATTATTATTCAAAAGAGGTTTTAAAATGGCATCTTCCCTGAAGCATAAAAATCTTCTCTAAAAATTTTATTTGTATGCTACGGACTGATTTGAAAATGTGAGTTTGGAGTCCTTGGGGTCAGATAATAGAAACAATGATAACATAGCTGACATTTTAAGTTGTGGGACTGCAACAATGATTTGAGAAAAATGTCTGGTAAACTTAGATTATATGGGACAAAATGCTTTTGTGTGGTCTACTGTATACACATATATACTACTCTCGAATGTCCTGTCAGCACCTCAAATTCAGCCTTTATGTCTAAACGGACTTTATGTTTTCTTTTAAAGTGGCTACCCCTCATGATCTCCCTGTTCCTGGTTTCTGTTCATTATGCAGTGTTCTTTATAATCTCAGAGGCTTGTTATACAGCAGATCCTTTTAAGTCTTTCAGTCCTGATCTGACTTTGGATCATGTTGGTCCTTCCTTCCTATTTCTGGAATGTTTTCTTTTTTCCTATTTTTACTGTCACAGTATTTTTAGATCCTTATTAGGTCGTACTTAGACTACCACAATAACCTTTTACTAGGCCTGATTCCTTCGTATATCGTGTATATATCATTTTCTTTAATCATATCACCTCTTTCTTTAAAGGGAAAAAAAGTTGAATAATTCCCTAATAGCTATAGCTGTGATTCAGAAATGTTTGTGCACATAAAGATCAGATGAGAAGGTTGTTTAAAAACAGTAAAAATTTCCAGGCCCCACTACATAGATTCATATTTAGTGGGTCTGGGCTGGGACCAAGAAACTTTTAATCAAGCACCACAAATTGATTCTAATGCCAGTAGTCCACAGAACACATTCTGGGAAATACTGTGACCCAAGGAGAAAACCCACACCCCTTGCTTGAACAGTTATGGCTCCTTCTTAATTTGGCTATTATGTATTTTCCCAGCTTTATCTCTCAAAATTTATGTATTCCAGCTAAACTAGCTGTTTCCTCAACACATGTAGTTACCACTTTACCTGCTTCCATGAGGCCTACCTAGTCTCTCCTCTTAAGTTCTAAATTCCTCCTACCTCGTTCAGCAACTGTATCTTCTATGTAGCTTTCACTGACTGCCCAGTTTGTGTTGATCTCTCCCTCTTTTGAACTTAATAACAGTATTTTTCTCTGTAGTTCCTTTAATAAGTGATTACATACTACCCTCATATCTTTTATGTTAAATATTTCTCTTTTGTTTTAAAATCATTTAATTTGTCATATTTTTATCTTATTTTAAAGCTTTTTATATAATATAAATTTATATAATTGTACATACTGATGAGGTACATGTGATATTTTGATACATGCATGCATGTGTAATGATCAAATCAGTGTAATTAGGATATCCATCACCCCAAATATTTATCTTTTTTGTGTGTGCCAGGAACATTTCATATCTTCTTTTCCAGCTATTTTGAAGTATACAATAAATTATTTTTAACTATAGTCACCCTACTGTGAACACTAGAACTTGTTCCTTGTATCTAACTGTATTTTTGTATGCATTAACCCGCCTTTGAGGTGAAGATATTTAGCTTCCCATATTTAGTAGTACTATTACCAGAGTCATCAAATATAGAAAACATTGGACCTAAGATAATATAGGTTGTTTTGACTTGAAATTCTAGTACCATTTCTTCAGGGCTTTCTCATGGTCCTCATCATGGCTATTCACATTCATTAGCGTTCTTTTGGTTTTAAGCAACATGTGACGTAATATGGCTTAATCAAAAAATTATATTTATTGGCTTATACAACTGAATAATCCAGGGATAAATTTGACCCCAGCAGAGGCTTTAGTTTAGCACTTAAATTATATGGCCAGGGCCCCAGTTTCTCTTTTCATTTCTCAGCTCCTCTTCAGTTTTTAGGCAGGCTTTTCTTTCATATCCCAAGATGTGAGCTAGCAACTCCCAGAGCTATGTATTCCCTATTTTATAAACACTGAAAAGTCAAGTCTCAAATCCCAACAGTTTTAGCGTAAGTCCCTGAATTGAGCCTCTTTGTCCCTGGTTGTCTTGATTTGAGTCATGTGTTCCTTGTTGAATCAGTCTCGAGTCAAGGTTGGATAAATGGATTGACTAAAGCCATTCCAGTTCACTCCAGAGCTCCAGGTGGGTCGTTCTCACTTAAACTGTTTACCTGGGAAGTTTGGTGGGCCAGGAAGCAACCAGCAAATACCCATTATCTTCTTCCTTTCTTGACTGAGGGGCAAAGTTTTGATTGTTGCTAGTGCTCGAATTTTTTGAATTGGAGATTTGTCTCTTTTCTCTTTTACTTTAGCCTTATTTCTCAGTGTCTGAAAAACAACTGATTTAAAAAATGAATCCAGACCTTGAATAATTGTTTTATATTTTTCTCTCTAGAAAGCTAATCAGAAAATAAAGAGATAAAATAGATTAGTGGCATCTGTATATTTATTCAGAACTCTGTTAACAATCTGTTATTCTTTTTGTCATCTTCCCTAGGTTCAAAACTGGGCAAATCAATGGCGATTTGCTGATATATCATGTCTTGCTGACCTTAAAGCCATATTATGCAAAGCCATATGAAATTGTAGTGGACCTTACCCATACTGGGCCTAGTAATCGCTTTAAAACAGACTTTCTCTCCAAGTGGTTTGTTGTTTTTCCTGGCTTTGCTTATGACAATGTCTCTGCAGTCTATATCTATAACTGTAACTCCTGGGTCAGGGAGTACACGAAATATCATGAGCGGCTGCTCACTGGCCTCAAAGGTAGCAAAAGGCTCGTTTTCATAGACTGTCCTGGGAAACTGGCTGAGCATATAGAGCATGAACAACAGAAACTACCAGCTGCCACCTTGGCTTTAGAAGAAGACCTGAAGGTATTCCACAATGCTCTCAAGCTAGCTCACAAAGACACCAAAGTTTCTATTAAAGTAAGTTTCAATCTGTGTTTTGTAAATGACTCATTGCCTTGTTTGACTAACTAGACTATATCCTGGTCTCCCCAGGTGTCCCCATAGTCGTATGTCAAATGTCAAGTAAAGCATAGGCTTCTAGGGGTATGATTCTTGCTTTGAGTGTCAAACGTCAAGTAAATCTAGATGTAAGAAGACCAAGACTTCTATCTTTATGGATGTCCTGTAAAAGATATGAGAGGTGTACATTTAATTATAGGTTAGGGCCAGGTGTGGTGGCTCAAACCTGTAATCCTAGCACTCTGGGAGGCCAAGGTGGGAGGATTGCTCGAGGTCAGGAGTTCGAAACCAGCCTGAGTGAGACCCCATCTCTACTATAAATAGAAAGAAATTAATTGGCCAACTAATATATACATATATATAGAAAAAATTAGCTGGACATGGTGGCACATGCCTGTAGTCCCAGCTACTTGGGAGGCTGAGGCAGGAGGATTGCTTGAGCCCAGGAGTTTGAGGTTGCTGTGAGCTAAGCTGACGCCACGGCATGCACTCTAGCCTGGGCAACAAAGTGAGACTCTGTCTCAAAAAAAAAAAAAATAAGTATAGCTTAGATTGGAGGCAGAAGAGTGTTGTAGAGAGGCCAGTTTGCTATGTGTCAGTCAAATGGTAGAAATGTGTGGAGAGTGGAAATTACCTAGTGAGAGTTCTGATTATTACATGTTTTTTTGCAGAGTTAGGAACATTGTCCTTCAGGATAAAATCACTACTTTTCTATAGGATTCTTGACCTGTTTTAAAAACAAAATTAATTTTTTTCTGATGTTTTTAGTTTCTTTTGAGAGCATTTATCATAGTAATTATTGAATCCATTTGAATATGTAATAGTGGTAACTCTTCCATAAATGCAAATCATATTACTATGGTTGGTTTTTGGAGCCTCTTAGAATTCTACATAATGGAATTTAATTCTTCTGCACTCTACACTCTTACCACCACTTTCCAGGTTGGTTCTACTGCTGTTCAAGTAACCTCAGCAGAGCGAACAAAAGTCCTAGGGCAATCAGTCTTTCTAAATGATATCTATTATGCTTCGGAAATTGAAGAGATCTGCCTAGTGGATGAGAACCAGTTTACTTTAACCATTGCAAACCAGGGCACACCACTCACCTTCATGCACCAGGAGTGTGAAGCCATCGTCCAGTCTATCATTCATATCCGGACCCGCTGGGAGTTGTCGCAGCCTGACTCCATCCCCCAGCACACCAAGATTCGGCCAAAAGATGTCCCTGGGACACTGCTTAATATTGCATTACTTAATTTAGGCAGTTCAGATCCTAGTTTACGGTAAGTTTTTTTAAAAATTCATTTCAACTTTATTTAGAGTTTGTTGCTTTTAAAATGAGACTACTTGGTAAGCTTTTAAAGCAGCCTCTACCTTAATACTGTAAGTTGGAAGGTATGCTGTGTTGGTTAACCAGTGTGACCTCATCAAGTTACGGGGTATTCACATAAACTATGGAATTCCGAATAGTGTGATTCACACTAAACCAATATATGTTCTTTCTCCAGGAAACTTTCATCTAAAACAGATACCATGGCAGATTTTTTTTTTTCCAAAGAAAATATCCTTTTTTAGAAAATCTCCTAAATTGTTTCCTTTTCTGAGTCTTCTAATTAAGTTTTTCCATGTTTAAAAGTATATCACTATTAAGTTTACTAATAGTCAAATCAGATTATCATGTCTGACACAAAGGAAGGCCTGATGTTCAATAACTCAGTAACATCGTTGCATACTTTGCACTTATGTCACTTAACAGTATTTTTGAAAGAGATCTTAGGATAAATATGTCATCTGAGCGGAGTATAATTGATTCTTTTTAGGCTTAGTAATTTGAATGTTGCATGTGGAAAGAGCATGATCTGTGGAGTCAGTAGATTTGGTTTAAACCTTGATCTCCTGTTTTCTAACTATGTATGATTTTGGGCAAGGTACTAAAGTTCTCTGAGCTCTAGTTTCCTCATTTGTAAAATAAAGGTTACAGTGTCTTCCTTATATACCTACAAAGGTTTAAGAAATAGTATGTATGGTAGTATAGTATGGCAACCTAGCTAATAGTTTGTGCTTAGTAAACAGTAGTATTTTTTACCCTGCATTTTCCCTCCCTGCCAGCATCTCTTTGTATCCCTTCTTCCTTCTCTCCCTCCTTCTTTTCATGTCAGGATAATTCTTTGTTTCAAGTACTATAGGACTGTCAAGATTTTTATAGCTGTGAATTCACAGCTTCAGAAAATTTTCCCTGGGTATAACATAGCCTAGGTTTTATAGTGGGACTTTTAGGATTCCAGATTCTCCTTTATTTAAACAGAAATAAAACAAATCAAGATTTCTTTACATGGACGAGCATTATGGGGTCCATGAACTCCCAGAAATCATACACAAAATTTTACTTATGCTTAGATTTCATTATGTCAGGGAGGTCTGTGACACCTACCCCTAGGTTGAAGAAGCCCAATTCTTTATAGCTTTTGAAGAATACAGAGTAAAAGTCAATGTCAGAATAGTATAACTTAGAATTCCTAGGAGGTGGTAAAAGATACATAAACTTAGAAGCAATAATGCTAGCATTCTCATTTTAGGAAAATGGGGCTTTAAGCCTGCCTTTAATTTCTAATTCAAAGTTCTTTCTTCATGGAAGAATGCTAACAACTTTCTAATAATTATTAGCCTGGGTAAACCCATATTCATGTATTGTGACATAAAGCAAGTGACAGCTTCTGCTTTTTGCTAAAGCATGTCATTTCAGAAAAAAAGCCTTTAGGCAGACTTAAATTTCAGTGGCTTTTTTCCCCTTGTGTGATTGTTGCATAAATATATTAGCATGATGAAAGTTCTGAGGTAAGGAAAACCTGAAATTTACTGAGCAGTTGAGCTCTTTCTTTTGCTGGATGAGGGAGAAAAATTAAAATTTTAAAATTGAGTCTGAGTTTTTTAGGCTGTCTCCTAAATTGATTAAATATATTTTCAGATATTTGTAAGTGAAGTTTGGTCTTCCAGTAACCTGGATATTACAGTTATTTGTTTTCACAGGTTGTACATGATATAATGAGGTCATAGAAGGAAAAATGAGGGGACTTAATTATAAGTTAATTTTGTTTTTGATCTCTAAGCTTATAGAACCTGTAGGACACCCAGAAGGAAATTCAGTAGATGCTGATTAAAGATTTTAACATTCTAGTTTGATAAGAGGCCATCTCATTTCTCTTCTTATGATCCCCTTTATAACTGGATTTGGGCAGGGGGAAGACCACAATTTGAGTTTTGGCCTTACTAAAAGCATGATATGCTTTGTTCTGACTTTCTGTTGATCCACCTTAGGACCATAAACCTCTCATGTTTTATGTCCCAGTAAAATGTCTGTTAGGTAGACCCATACCCCTCTGTCTTAGAAACCTCATAGTGCTCTTTGTGGTAATATCAAGAATCTACCTTTTTAAAAAAATCCCTAAATGATCAAGGGATATTTTGGTTTTACCGTAGAATCATAACATCTCTAATTGATCATAAAATTTAAAAATAGTTGATTATGCTTTGTAATAGAATCACAAGTTGTATATTATGAAAAAATTTTGGAATTATAAGGAAAAGTACGTTTTAAAACAACTTCATTTGTGTTTTCTCCTAGGTCAGCTGCCTATAATCTTCTGTGTGCCTTAACTTGTACCTTTAATTTAAAAATCGAGGGCCAGTTACTAGAGACATCAGGTTTATGTATCCCTGCCAACAACACCCTCTTTATTGTCTCTATTAGTAAGACACTGGCAGCCAATGAGCCACACCTCACGTTAGAATTTTTGGAAGAGTGTATTTCTGGATTTAGCAAATCTAGTAAGTAATGATAATTTTCTTCAATACTAACAGTATTCTAAGAAAATTCAAAGAAAACCCTTTCATTTCAGAATTTGCCAGTGAAGTCATTCACTTACTATATTTTTACTTTTTTTTTCCCCCTCTTCTAATTTACATCTATGTTACCCTGTAACTGAAGGAACTTCCTGATAGTCTTGGCCACATTGAGAAATCCACCAAAATTCTGACAGTAAAAGCAAGGTGGAAGATTTGGGTATCTTACATGTCTCTGGACCACTTACAAAGTATTTTATTTTCTTCACTGTTTCAGTTTAATCAGCTTCAGCATTTCATTTCTTGGCAGAAAATTCCACATGAGTGAAGTAGCCACATTGTCTCCTTGATTTTAGGGAAATAGTCATTTTCTCTTTTCTTCAGGTTGACTTTGAACTATGATTTTATTGTACATGTACAGTACATGAAGAGTACAGTGGCACATAATACAGAGTTCAGAGTTAGTCCTGACTTGGCTCTAATAAGTCTCATAAATTTAACATCTACTTGTTATATCTGTCCATCTTCATACCCTGTTGTAGTATAAATGTTGATCTTTTCTCAGCTTATTTCCTGACATTTTCTTCCTTTTCCCCTCTCTCTCCATAATACATAAAACTTTTTTTCCTGCATTGAAACACCTTTCTTGATTTTTTCTGTATTAGATAATTGAAAGCTTTAACAATTCATCAAAATTAGGTCACTATTTATATGTTTTTCCCCCAAATAAGAGATGTAGGAGTAAAACTCTTAACAAGAAAATGTGCAAGACTGACAACACAAGAAAAGTATAAACCTTTGTTGATAGGTATTAATATAAAAAAAGATTTGAGTCTGTGGACAGGCATATTGGATTTCTGCATGAACAATTCTTCCTAGGTTAGTACAAATTTGATGCAATTCTATTAGAATAGCCTTGGAGTTTGAGGATTGAGAATGGACAAATGATTCTAAATTCTACTTAAAAGTACAAGAAAAGCTAAGAAAATACTGAAAGGAAAGAAAACAGACTTGATGTTACAGATGTCAGAACACTTTATAATGGTACAATAACTAGAACATGGGTGTTTAAGAATCAGCAGTCAGATTAGTTTAAGTTGGTAAAGAAGCATCACAAACTGATGAGGAAGAGATTAAATCATTTAAGAAACAAGATTGGGAAATGAATTAAGTTAGGTCTTCTTCTTCACCATACATACATAAGATACCAAATAAGTTCTAGCTATACTTAAGAGTTGAATATAAAAAGTAGAACCATTTTTTAAAAAGAACAGAACAAAGTGAATATTTAATTGCTTTCTAGAGTAAGGATATACAAAGCAAAAAAATGATAAAAGGAAGCAAAGGAAATGGTGAACAGATTTGACTACATAAAACTTCAAAGCATCTCCACTCAGGAAAAAAAAGTAAAAATTAAAATCTAGGAAATACACTTGGAGCAAATATGAGAAAAGATTAACATCCTGAATGTGAAGAGTTCTTATAGATTACTAAGAAAAATAGATCAATAATAACATATAGATTGTACTAAATATTTATATTTTAAGAAGTTCACAAAGATACGCAAATTGAAAGAATAGTGAGTTAACAAATTTAGCTATCAAATTGGCAAGATTTTTTTAAAAATTCAGTCCTGGTGGTCTGTGGAATGTGAGCAGAGACAATTTTTCTAGAAAGCCGTTCAGAAGTGGGTATCAAGACCCTTAAGACTATTCATACCTTTTGGCCTCATAATTCTACTTTTTAGACTTTATCCTAAGGAATATGTTTATCCTAGCATTATTTTTTTTCCTTCAAGTTATCTTGTCATCAGTAAAATGCCCAGAACTTAAGTGAACAGCTTAATGAACTTTTTTACATGTAAATACATCACAAAAGTACCTTCTAGATCAAGATTCGTAACATTTCCAGCATCCAGAAGGATTCTGTCAGTACCATCCCTTTACCAAGAGTAAACACTATTGTGACTTGTGTTGCTATAGATTTATTTTGCCTACTTTAGAACATCATATGATATTATAATAGCAAAAAAATTGAAACAGCCAAAAGTCAAACAATATAGAATTGACTAAATTGTTGGATCTTCATATGATACAGTAATATGAAAACATTAAAAATATTTTTAGTGCAGAGTTTCAGTTTGAAAGATGAGGAAGTTCTGGAGATGGATGGTGGTCATGGTTGCACAACAATGTTAATGTACTTAATGTCACTGAACTGTACATTTAAAAATGGCTGTAGTGGTGAATTTATGTTGTATATATTTTACCACACAATTTTAAAAATTGTCTTTGAGACTGTAGGTGAAGTATATATAGGAATTTTTATAATCTTTTTGTGTCTTATAAGTTGAAATTTTTTCAAATAAAAGTTAAAATGTTTTTGGAGAATTTTTAATGATTCATAAATAATCTCAGTATAATGTTTAGTGAAAAAATATTTAGAACATAGTGCATATACAGCATCCTAATTTTTGTAGGGGAATGAGAGTGAGTTGTATGCGTGTACATACATAAATGTACATTATCGCTACATAAATTTGAAAGTATAATGGGAGATGACATGATACACCAGTATATTAATATCAGTTTCATTTTTGTGATGATGCTTTCCTTTTACCAAACTTTTCTATGATTACCACATAGTCCTTTTATAATGAGAATAAAACTTAGTTTTTTAACTAGAAGATAAATGGCTAAAAAGGAGAAAAATAAGACAAAACTTTTCAAATATTGGCTTACTGGCTTTTAAAATTACTTTCTTCAAGGCTTGTTCTCTTTCTTCACATCTGTCTTCAAAAATATATTTGCCAAGTCTCTTTTCTCCAGGCTTGCCTCTAGGTAATGGTCTTTATCTTTTACCTTTTCCCCCCCAATTCTTTATATTAAAATAATTGTTGATGTGATTTTCATTGACTATCTATGCTAATAGTGTATTTTTTCCCCAGGTATTGAATTGAAACACCTTTGTTTGGAATATATGACTCCATGGCTGTCAAATTTAGTCCGTTTTTGTAAGCATAATGATGATGCCAAACGACAAAGAGTTACTGCTATTCTTGATAAGCTGATAACAATGACCATAAATGAAAAACAGATGTACCCTTCTATTCAAGCAAAAATATGGGGAAGCCTTGGGCAGGTATTGAGTTTGCTCAAATATTTATCTAGTGTCTCATTTTTGCAGAGATTTGTCTGGTGCTCACTTTGTGCAAAGCACTGTGCTAGGCACAAGGGATACAGCTGTAGAAAACGCAATTCCCTTCTTCAGAAAGCATGCAGACACCCACCCAACTCTTCCTTTGGTTCAAAATTATAAATGTCTAATGCATGCCTCAGAGCCAGGGTTATTTTAGCAATCTCCTTTTATGGCATAACTATATAGAATTTAACTGTAGAAATCTGATGTCATTTCTAGTAAATAGTACTTTAATCTATCTCCCTACACACCATGGGTGTCAGTAAATGTTTCTCAATGATATTATTTGGGACACCTGCTTTCACTTATAGTTCTAGCATAAGAATGCCAATATTAAAATATAGGATATAGGCCAGGTATGGTGGCGCTCACCTGTAGTCCCAGCTACTCAGGAGTCTGAGGCAGGAAGATCACTTGAGCCCAGGAGTTTGAGGTTGCAGTAAGCTATGATGACACCACTGCACTTTAGCCTGGGTGATAGAGTGAGACCCTGTCTCAAGAAACTATTTTATATTGATCATTCATTACTGTCTTAGAAGAGCACAGAGAATGAAGATAGTATATATAGAGATTTTTAAATTTTATTTTTTTTATTTTTTTATTTTTGAGACAGAGTCTCACTTTATTGCCCAGGCTAGAGTGAGTGCCATGGCGTCAGCCTAGCTCACAGCAACCTCAAACTCCTGGGCTCAAGCAATCCTGCTGCCTCAGCCTCCCAAGTAGCTGGGACTACAGGCATGTGCCACCATGCCCGGCTAATTTTTTCTATATATATTAGTTGGCCAATTAATTTCTTTCTATTTATAGTAGAGATGGGGTCTTGCTCTTGCTCAGGCTGGTCTCGAACTCCTGAGCTCAAACGATCCGCCCACCTTGGCCTCCCAGAGAGCTAGGATTACAGGCTTGAGCCACCGCGCCCGGCCGATTTTTAAATTTTAAATACCAGTCTCTTAATCTCTGAAGGAGTCAAGTGAACATCCTCATCCTTTCCTGGATATTCTCTGTTAAATTAAGTAAAATCTAGTATTTTTGAGATCTCAGATAAAATAGAATTTTCATGTTGATTATTTTTTATATTTCATGAATATTTTTAAATTAAAAATTAAGTTGGTAGAGTGGTTAAAAATGTGTTATTTTTTCCTTTTCCACTAGATTACAGATCTGCTTGATGTTGTACTAGACAGTTTCATCAAAACTAGTGCAACGGGAGGCTTGGGATCAATAAAAGCTGAGGTGATGGCAGATACCGCTGTAGCTTTGGCTTCTGGAAATGTGAAATTGGTTTCAAGCAAGGTAATCACTTTAACTTTGCCTTCTGGACTATGACATAATATAGTTTATAGTCTGTTTTTATTGTCAGGAGGTTTTTGTTTTATAATTAGTCATTTTTAAAATTAAACAAATTTGTTGTGATAAAACTTTAAGCCCCATGTTTTTTTTAAATTCTACTTCCTTATAGGTTATTGGAAGAATGTGCAAAATAATTGACAAGACATGCTTATCTCCAACTCCTACTTTAGAACAGCATCTTATGTGGGATGATATTGCTATTTTAGCACGCTACATGCTGATGCTGTCGTTCAACAATTCCCTTGATGTGGCAGCTCATCTCCCCTACCTGTTCCACGTTGTTACTTTCTTAGTAGCCACAGGTCCACTCTCCCTTAGAGCTTCCACACATGGATTGGTCATTAATATCATTCACTCTCTGTGTACCTGTTCACAGCTTCATTTTAGTGGTAAGTTCCAGGAAAGGAATTTGTGTTTCACCAGTTCCTTTCTCCATTTTACTTCACCTGATTGGTATAGATTATCTTATTATTTATTATGGTGCCTTAACATCAAGGTACTAATTTAAGCCTGCAGTAATGGCATAAAATATTATCAAAAAGGGAGGAGAGGGGATGGGTATATACAAACATAATGAGTGAGATGTGCAACATTTGGGGGATAGTCATACTTGAAGCTCTGACTTGAGGGGGGAGGAGGGCATGGGCAGTATACGTAACGTTAACATTTGTACCCCCATAATATGCTGAAATAAAAATAAAATAAATAAATAAATAAAATAAAGGTTGATTAAAACTGTTAAAAAAATATTATCAAAAAGAAAAATAGGCCGGGCGCGGTGGCTCACGCCTGTAATCCTAGCTCTCTGGGAGGCCGAGGTGGGCGGATCGTTTGAGCTCAGGAGTTCGAGACCAGCCTGAGCAAGAGCAAGACCCCATCTCTACTATAAATAGAAAGAAATTAATTGGCCAACTAATATATATAGAAAAAATTAGCCAGGCATGGTGGTGCATGCCTGTAGTCCCAGCTACTTGGGAGGCTGAGGCAGCAGGATTGCTTGAGCCCAGGAGTTTGAGGTTGCTGTGAGCGAGGCTGACGCCATGGCACTCACTCTAGCCTGGGCAACAAAGTGAGACTGTGTGTCAAAAAAGAAAGAAAAATAATAAATTACTTCCATTCCATGTTAAGCTATAGTAAAGATTTTCTGTGTATATTTGTGTAGACTCTTATACTTATCACATAAGCTATTATAAATACTCAGTGCCAGTTGACAGTGTTCCATCATTATAGCACTAATTTATCGATAAATAGAGCTAAAGCAGTAAGCATTAATGTACCTAAAGGTTTGATTTAGGGAGCATGGTTATGTTATTTCTTTATATGATATTCACATTTTCTAAATTTAAAATGAAACATGGTACTTGAGAATTAAAAAATTAATATCTTTAAAGTGTTTACTTATTCCATTTTTCTTTTACAGAAGAGACCAAGCAAGTTTTGAGACTCAGTCTAACAGAGTTCTCATTACCCAAATTTTACTTGCTGTTTGGCATTAGCAAAGTCAAGTCAGCCGCCGTCATTGCCTTCCGTTCCAGTTACCGGGACAGGTCCTTCTCTCCTGGCTCCTATGAGAGGGAGACTTTTGCTTTGACATCCTTGGAAACAGTCACAGAAGCTTTGTTGGAGATCATGGAGGTATATAAGGCAAAATTATAAAAAAAACTCAGTTAAAATCATTTTTAACTTATCAATATATATATAATTCTTCTATACTAATAATACTGTTCAGAAGAAATACTGGTTTATTGTGCTGGTTTACACTTAATGCTTAAGTAAAAGCACTTCCATGGAATTATGTACATATATATATATTCAGAGTATCCCCTTTTTTAGGCATGTATGAGAGATATTCCAACGTGCAAGTGGCTGGACCAGTGGACAGAATTAGCTCAAAGGTATGTCCTAAATTAAATATAAGTTGTAAAAGTATATATATTGTTGAAAAGATAGATATTACTACATAATTAATACTTTAATTTTTTATTTAGTATATGTAAATATAAATGTTTTTATAAGTTCCGTGGATCTTTTAATTGCAGATTTGCCTTCCAGTATAATCCGTCCCTGCAACCAAGAGCTCTTGTCGTCTTTGGCTGTATTAGCAAACGAGTGTCTCATGGGCAGATAAAGCAGATTATCCGTATTCTTAGCAAGGTACTTGTCCCTCCTGCCAAATATTTGTAGCTCCCATGTTGTAAAGTATATCTTCCATTTTTCTAAAAGACATTTTAATTTGTATTTAATAAGATATCTTATATGTTGCTTATTAAACCTTTAAAAATGGATTTTGATTTTGTTTTATTGTAATTCTTCGAAGTAAAGAAAGTTTCTCTAAAGATGTCTTTAAAAGAAAATATTTTTTCTCTTTTGATAAGCAAGTACCCTTAAATATTTTATCAGTTTTCAAAGTGTTTCATTATATAAGAAATTATATAAAATTATATAATTTGTAATCACTATAATAATGCCTTATTATATTAGAATATAATATGAAAATATCAAAAAATAAGAAACCAAATGTATATTGAGCTAGATACCAGGATCACCATAACATTAGAAATCATTCTAGCACTTAATTAAGTAAATGTTCTTGAACTGATTCTGAGATTCAGTTTAGAGGTTAATGTTTTATTTCAATGAAAGTAAAATAAAGAATTCTGTTTTCCTAAAAGGCACTTGAAAGTTGCTTAAAAGGACCTGATACTTACAACAGTCAAGTTCTGATAGAAGCTACAGTAATAGCACTGACCAAATTGCAGCCACTTCTTAATAAGGTAATTACTGTGTACAGAATGAGTGCATTCATTTCAGGTATCAGTGTTAGATGTTATTTTATTTTCTTTCAAAGAGTTCTGAAAATAAGATGGATTGAGAAGAAGTTATAAAGAAAAAGCTTATAGTTAAAGTAGAACTTCCTGTTTTAAAGTTTAGTTGTTTGAAATAGTTACATTATAGAAAGAATGTACATAGTATGTTCTCAAGTGCTTGTAATTTTTTTGGTCTCATCAGTGCTAATGAAGAGATGGGTTTATAGTCTTTATTCTTTTATCTAATAAATAGTAATTGAGCATCTGTCAGGTACTATCTTTGGTGCTAGAGATACAGTACTGAACAAAGTCTATAAAATTCCCTGCTCTCGTGAGCTTTATTAGAGTGAGTGTGAGGTTGGGGAATGGACGAATAATAAAGTAAATTAAATACGTAGTATTTTAGTTAGTGTTTATTACTGTGGAGTAATGTAAAACTGAGAGAAGTAGACCTGATCATTTTAAAAATTTTGGTGCTAAATGAGGATGATATTTTTAAAAAGTAAAATGATATGGCCACTGTTGTAGCATGGTCTCAGCTTATCTCAGCTTTGTGCCCTTAAGCAAGTCATTTAACATGTCTGGACATGATGTTTTCATATTAACAGAAGGAGTAAGCTAGACTAGATCATGGCATGGTATCACCTTTCAATTCTAAAGCTGTATAATTCTGTGATTTGAGTACAAAGAGTACAAAGATATACCAGACTTGGAAGAGATTACAGAGAAATACTAATAATTACCTATTATGTTCTTGGTTTGGGTTATATGTTCTACAAACATCCTAATTTTATACTGTATAAAATAGTTCTCTCATCCCCATCTTATAAGTAAAAATGGGCTCAAATGGGATAACTGTCTTGTCCAAGGTCACATATCTAATAAAAGACAGAACCATGATTCTCATCCAGTGCTGCCTATTTTTCTTTTCTTTCTTTTTTCTTTTGTCCACTCACCCACTTTCTCCCAGACTCTAAAATCTATGTATTTTCCCACATACTGCAGTGCTAAATGAGGATTACCAATAATAAATACTTTTAATTCAGAGCAGCAAGTGATAACTGTACTGGTTAAGAGTGACAAGAAGTTGAAAAGGTAGGGTTTAAATTAACATTAAGGAGCTAGGTAGGATATAATGTAGGTAGAGAGAAAGGGAGAAAGTTGAAAACCTTAAACAGCAATGGTATAGCAGTAGGACTATACAGGAATGCTGGGGCAGTGGAACGAAGGTAGGTAGATGATTATAGTTGTAATGGAGAAACTTTTCAAAAGATTAGCAAGAGGTAAAGTTGTGAAGATTGTATAGACTTAATCTAACGTTGAGCATTGTTCAGAAAAGAGTTTGGAAATGTACTGTTTTTAAGCAGACAAGTAATACAACCAAAGCAGGATTTAGATCATTCTGGTGGTGGTGTGCATAGCGAATTGGAGTAGGGAGAAACTGGAGAAAAAAGAATCCACATGTAAAATAAAGAAGGTTGGCATGGGATAATGTCATTAGCGACAAAAAAAACAACAGATATGTAAGATACTACTCTAGATGAATCCACAAACCTCGGTAACTAGATTCAGGAATCAAAGAACAGGAGAAGTCAAAGGAGATGCTTTGACGTTGTCGGCCCAGCAAACAGTGTCTTTAGTTGTACACATGGAAAAGATGAAGAGCTTACCCATATGTTTATCTTGCCTTTATGAGAAGATATTTATATTTATCATGCCTTGTGAGAAAGCATGGATAATATGGAGGGTAGCACACTTCATTTTATACTACAGTGTGTTTTGAATGAGATTTTCTCATGATTCATCTTATTAACCTGGAACATGTCTCCTTTGCCAGGACTCCCCTCTGCACAAAGCCCTCTTTTGGGTAGCTGTGGCCGTGCTGCAGCTCGATGAGGTCAACTTGTATTCAGCAGGTACCGCACTTCTTGAACAAAACCTACACACCTTAGATAGTCTCCGGATATTCAATGACAAGGTAAGCAAGCTTTCCCTTGGAATTCCTAGATCTCACATTTAGTACTCCTCCCTCTTTTATTGTTGCTGTTCTTTTAACATTAGAAGTCCATACATGAATTTCTATAATGCAAGTTATTGTACATATAGTTCCTTACCAGCTCATAAAGACCTATTTATACTTTAATGCATATTATCTATATAAAAGTAGAAGAAAACAGTATAACCCAATACTAGTAAATAGGATAGGGATAAATAATACTGGGAAGTAATAAAAGCTACCATGCCAGGCCCTATGCTAAACACTATACATTCATTATTTTTAATTTTAATAACTGTAAAGTAGAAGTTAGCATTCTTCATCCTCTATTGCTCAAATGAAGAAATGATCTAAAAGTAAACTTATTTTTACTGAATAATGCTACTTAATGAAAAATAGATATAATTAGTAATAGATAAGGAAGAGAGTCTAAAGGAAGTTTTTGGATACTTAATTTAAAAGTTTTTTTCTTTTGCCTAATCTCAATTGATTGATTGATTGAGACAGAATCTCAGTTTGTCACCCAGCCATCATAGCTCACTGCAACCTCAAACTCAAACTCCTGGGCTCACACGATCCTCCTGCCTCAGCCTCCCAAGTAGCTGGGACTACAGGTGTGCACTACCATCACCGGCTAATTTTTCTGTTTTTTGTAGAGATGGGGTCTCACTCTTGCTCAGGCTGCTCTCCGACTACCTGACCTCAAGTGATCCTCCTACCTCAGCTTCCTAGAATGCTAGGATTTCAGGCATGAGCCACCACAGCTGGCCCTTATCTCACTTTAAAGTATAACATTAGAACCCTTCTTAACATTTGTCAACCTTGATTGGGTTTGGATTTGGGTTCATAGAGAATACAGGAGGGAATAAAATAGTATGAAATTATGTTCCTTTTGTCATTGAATAGTAAAGGGAAGAGTCTAGGCAAAAAGAGAGAAATTTTTTTAAAGACAGAATGTGTGTATCACAAGAAATTTGCCTACAATGAAATTAACTGAGCTATGGGTAGAAAGAAAGAACAAGATCATGTTTTTTTTTTGTTTTTGAGACAGAGTCTCACTTTATTGCCCAGGCTAGAGTTAGTGCCATGGCGTCAGCCTAGCTCACAGCAACCTCAAATTCCTGGGCTCAAGCAATCCTGCTGCCTCAGCCTCCCGAGTAGCTGGGACTACAGGCATGCGCCGCCATGCCCGGCTAATTTTTTCTATATATATTAGTTGGCCAATTAATTTCTTTCTATTTATAGTAGAGATGGGGTCTCGCTCTTGCTCAGGCTGGTCTCGAACTCCTGAGCTCAAACGATCCGCCCACCTCGGCCTCCCAGAGAGCTAGGATTACAGGCGTGAGACACCACGCCCGGCCTAAGATCATGGTTTTAAACATGAAGATAACTTGGACTAAACATTATTTGTTCAGTCCACGAGATGTAGTGTGGACCTAGAACATCTGTGGGTCTGGGAAGCATGGAAGCAAAATTTTACTGGTAGGCAGTATTGTAAAGTTTATCAGACCTCCATTTTACAAAATAGTAACTAAGAAGTTAAGTAATTTGTCCCTATTCATACATCTGGTTTGGGATTAGGACCCCTCTTTCCTAATTCCCATTGCTCTTTTCTGGGTTGTCTTGAGACAATGGTGGTCAGAATTATATCTAGCTATTGTGCTATTTATTTATATATTAAGAATGTTTGCAAATGAAGTGTTTTATCTTAGGAGTATGTGCCTTGGCGTTTTCATTGTCAGAACAGCCCAGTATGGTGGCTCACACCTGTAATCCTAACACTCTAGGAGGCCAAGGCCGGGAGCATTGCTGGAGCTCAGGAGTTTGAGACCAGCCTGAGCAAGAGCAAGACCCTGTCTTTACTAAAAACAGAAAAAAAAAAAAGAGCCAGGCATGGTGGTGCATGCCTGTAGTCTCAGCTACTCAGAAGGTTGAGGCAGGAGGATCATGTGACCCAGGAGTTTAAAGTCACAATGAGCTATGATCACCCAGTTGCACTCTAGCCCAGGCGACAGAGACCCTGTTTCAAAAAAAAAAAAAAAAAAAAGTCACCAGGATGTAAATTGACAGTGATTTATTCTGTATTACAAATCAAAGTAGTTTCACTTTCCACCATATTATTTATATACTTCACTATCTTCTACCAATTAATTTGTAATACCTAAAATGTTCTAGGTTTTTTGTAGTCATCTGAAAATAATTTCTCTCAGCTTGAAAGGATTACTTATCTTGTCATAGCTGTCGAACACAAAAACCAGTAAGAGATCCTTTGAAGAAAGCTCCTGTATAAACCTCATCAACCATCTCATAATTGTCTTTATTAATAGAGTCCAGAGGAAGTATTTATGGCAATCCGAAATCCTCTGGAATGGCACTGCAAGCAGATGGATCATTTTGTTGGACTCAATTTCAACTCAAACTTTAACTTTGCACTGGTTGGACATCTCTTAAAAGGTAAAGGCCTTACATTGGAATATTTTTATGAAATAGTATTAAGAAACCAGAAGTAATTAAAATAATTGATTACTTGAAGTAAATTGAAATAATTTAGCCCATATGTCTTATTTTAAATGCAAACTGTATGTCTTAATGAATTATGTTTTGTTCAATATGTATTTTAAGAGAGCCTAATTTCCATATCAAATATCAGATTTTTCTAAAACAGTGAGTTGATTCTTTTAAAATGCATAAATACTGAGCTTTCTAATAACTATATTATTAGTAACAGTGCTTAAGTATCTTACTGATTATCAAAATAAGACATACTGCAAATCAATAAGTATAATTTGATTATGCTGAAAAGTGTTAGAGATTTAATCACAGGTTTTCTTCAACTTGTTTCTAGTTTATTGTTAATGAATACTATTATTTTATACCATAGAACTTCATCTTTCTGGTACCTCACTCCCACCGCTCCAAATTTCTATATTGTTTATAGCCAATGATCTCCAGCTCTTCCTTAGAATGAGCTCATTCACTTCCTGACCTTGCTTTACTCCCCATTGCTGACTTCACAGCTTCTTAACTCTAGTTCAGTAGCATGAGGCAATTATGGCCAGGGAGTGCAGTTAAAAGGAACAGCATATAGTGGTAGGTCAGAGACAAAATAGAAGTGTAAAGTAAGGCCTAGGGTAATCAACTGGCATGAACCAGGGTCTTAGGCAGCACTGGATTTGGCCATAGTAGGAGATTCAAGCTAGAGCGTGAGTCTACAGTTTTGCATCAGTTTAAATAATTCTTAGGCTTGAAGGATCATGGAGGTTTCCCCAGGTTTTACCTAGTATATATGCATATGCCCACCAATGTGAAAGTATGCATTTGATTTCACCTCCGTATGAAATTTATACAAAAAATATTGACAATTTTAATCTCTAAGGTAAATTGGGATTACTCAAAAGATATTACTAAAGGGCATCAAGATGTGGAATTGTAACTGAACTGATGAAGTGCTTGCATATTCTGTATTTCCAAAAGAACACCAGATATTTTCAGTGTTCAAATCCCCTATTTTAAAATGGAGTAGTATTAATGATTAAAAGCTGGCCAAAAGTCCGGGCGTGGTGGCTCATGCCTGTAATCCTAGCACTCTGGGAGGCCGAGGCAGGAGGATCGCTCAAGGTCAGGAGTTCGAGACCAGCCTTACCAAGAGTGAGACCTCGTCTCTACTAAAAATAGAAAGAAATTAGCTGGACAACTAAAAATGTATATAGAAAAAATTAGCTGGGCATGGTGGCGCATGCCCGTAGTCCCAGCTACTCGAGAGGCTGAGGCAGGAGGATTGCTTGAGCCCAGGAGTTTGAGGTTGCTGTGAGCTAGGCTGACACCACGGCACTCTAACCCTGGCAACAGAGTGAGACTCGGTCTCAAAAAAAAAAAAAACTGGCCAAAGATCAAAAACCCTCCAATCAACTCTGGAGGGTTTTTTGGCTCTTAGAGTATATACTCCCTGTGTCATTAGGGTTTTTTCTTTTAATTAAAAAGAAGAAAAATTTTTAAGCAATAGGACCCTATTTTTAAAACAAAAAAATCTTAAAGGGGCCGGGCGCGGTGGCTCAAGCCTGTAATCCTAGCTCTCTGGGAGGCCGAGGTGGGCGGATCATTTGAGCTCAGGAGCTCGAGACCAGCCTGAGCAAGAGTGAGACCCCATCTCTACTATAAATAGAAAGAAATTAATTGGCCAAGTAATATATATAGAAAAAATTAGCCGGGCATGGTGGCACATGCCTGTAGTCCCAGGTACTTGGGAGGCTGAGGCAGCAGGATTGCTTGAGCCCAGGAGTTTGAGGTTGCTGTGAGCTAGGCTGACGCCATGGCACTCACTCTAGCCTGGGCAATAAAGTGAGACTCTGTCTCAAAAAAAAAAAAAAATCTTAAAGGGAACTCCAGTACATAGATTTTTTTCAATCCCTGCTCTCCTTTAGGGAATGGAAGATCTGAAAGATTATCATCTTTCCTAATTTTCCTCTGCCCTGAGGCACCGTAGGGTTCCAGAGAACACTATTCTATTCTACACATTTTTGGTACTTAATCTTTTATTTAGCTGATTGACTATTTGCCATATGTATGTTTTACCTTCCCAAATGACTATTCTTAGAAGGCAGGAGTTATCCCTTATACTTCCTTTCTTTGCAGATTTGCTACTCACAGAATAAGAACTCAACAGATACTTGTTCAAAGAATGAACTAACTTCTTATTTGTTTTTATTTTTTATGTTTGTAGGGTACAGGCATCCTTCACCTGCCATTGTTGCAAGAACGGTCAGAATTTTGCATACACTACTAACTCTAGTTAACAAACATAGAAATTGTGACAAATTTGAAGTGAATACACAGAGCGTGGCTTACTTAGCAGGTAAAAACACAAGAGACAAAATTAGTCTTACCATATCTATATCAAAGGATCACCAAAAAGGTTCAGATATGTGTAGGTACTTCAGCTGGTTGCTTGGCAGAGTAAAGACTTCCTAGTCCAGTCCTTTAGTGGTGTTTAAAATTTTGAAAGTTTTGCCCAAACATTTTTCCTTATGAAAGAATTTGCACTAAAATCTGAAACATGTTCACTTTGTCGTCTTTGATTCAAGACACTACAGTGGCTCCCAGTTATCTGTCATAAAATCTGAATGCCTCAGCCTGGCATCCTGGGTCCTTAAGCAGCCCTCCAGATTCTGTCCTCTTTCTCTAAATTTCATAAGCCTCATTTTTTATTACTTCTCCATATGAGTGGGCTATTTTAAGCTAATCTACTTCCCATCTCTTAAAAGTGAGTTTCTGCCTCTTCAGTAGTGGCTCCTTGCACCATTTTACCTGAATGTCTGCCCTGTCCACACCATTCCTGCCCTATTTGCTCTTATCTGATTTTTGTTTCTCTACTCAGCAACACTTAGCACTTATATATAATACAGTTCTTGAATGTAGCTGTTTGATGGAAAGTGCTGATTCTCAGCTTAGCAAACTCAGTTTGTGGCAGCTTTTTTGTTTGAACCCTGTAACCCTGAACAAATCATTTAATATCTCAGAGTATTTTTTCCTTAATGAACTTAATACCTGCCCTACCTGCTTTTTATGTTTGTTGAAACCAAGTGTACATTAAAGCACTTGAAAAATATAAAGTGCTCATTAAATCTCTGTATATTTTTTGTTTATGTACAGTCTGCCAAAACACACTGTAAACCCTTTGAGATAAACAAGTCTGTCCTAAATGTTTGATATCCTTAAACCTCACACTCCATGGAGATCTTTATGTGCACTTTTAAAAGGTATTATCCTCTTTAGGAGGTTGTGAAAAGTGTATCCTGTTTTAAGTCACATTTGTGATTTGTTATATATTTTAATCTGCCTTCTCTTTCCTTTTAGCTTTACTCACAGTGTCTGAAGAGGTTCGAAGTCGCTGCAGCCTAAAACATAGAAAGTCACTACTTCTTACTGATATTTCAATGGAAAATGTTCCTATGGATACATATCCCATCCATCATGGTGACCCCACCTATAGGTAAGTGGATTTGCTCTCCTGTAATTACATAATTATAATGAGCTTTCAATTTTCCATGCTAATAGAGGCCAGCAGCCAAGTAATCTAGAAGGTAATGTGGTGGGGAAAGGGGGATCCTGGAGATGGCTAGGAAGAATGTATAAACCAAAACTCATTTTATAAATGTATTTTATGTGGGTTAGCGGTAGGAAAGTTATCATTCTACTTCTAGTCTAATTGTGCTAATGTGAACACATTAGTTTGTCTCTTTTAAGCACAAACCAGTTGAATAATGAGAAGAGATGATCTTGAAAGTAGTGGGTTGCAGGAAAAGGCCTGGGAAAAAAACTAACATGAAATATAAGCAACATTACATGCTTAGTGATAGAAAACTAAGCTATGTAAATTTATAAGAACATGTCTATGCCAACACATTTGTTGTATTTACTCAAGTCACACTAAAGTTATTAAAAAGTTTTCTATAGTATAGATTTAGATGATAAAATAATCAAATTTATGTGTCCTATACGTGGTTTGGGGTGGTGTATTTTCCAGTATAACTTTGAGAAATTACTTGAAAAGGGCATCATTTGGGGATATTTCTGTATTTTTAATTAAATGAAAGTGTCTTTAAGGTTTAGGGACAGTGTTAAACATACAAAAATACTTTTCTATTTGTAGAACTTATTTAACTTATCACATTCTACTTTTTGATAAAAAGCCCTCAGTAGTTTCCCACTGAGATTTTAACAACGTATGCAAAAGTTTTCCAGACGTACTTGGTATTCAGTAATCTTATTCTTCAGTCATTCCCATGATTATATGTCTTTGAGTTATGAAAAGGAGAAAATGAGTTTGCCTGTGTTCCCTTGTCAAAGTATAAATTTAGGTTTGATTTTCTTGATTTTTAAACCGAAACTTCAATTGCCTATTTAGACTTGATTTTCCCTGATTGAAAAATCAGTGCACCAGCCGGAGCAAGAGTGAGACCCCGTCTCTTCCAAAAATAGAAAAAATTTGCCAGGCATGGTGGCGCACAGTTGTAGTCCCAGCTACTCCGGAAGCTGAGGCAAGAGGATTGCTTCAGCCCAGGAGTTTGAGGTTGCTGTGAGCTATGATGATGCCACTGTACTCTAGCCTGAGTAACAGAGTGAGACTCTTTTTTTCAAAAAAAAAAAAGACTAGTGCAGTAAGTTTGAGATCTATACGACAACATAACTGTACTTAATAACAATGTATTGTGTACTTGAAAATTGCTGAGAGAGTAGCTTTTAAGTGTTCTTACCACAAATGTTAAGTATGTGAGGTAGTGCATATGTTAATTAGCTTGATTTAGCAATTCCAGAATTTATACATATTTTAAAACATCATGTTGAATACCATAAATATATACAATTTTTATTTTTCAATTTTTTTAATTAATTTTTATGTTTAAGATACTATGGCAATGGCCGGGTGCGGTGGCTCACGCCTGTAATCCTAGCTCTCTGGGAGGCCGAGGTGGGCGGATCGTTTGAGCTCAGGAATTCAAGACCAGCCTGAGCAAGAGCGAGACCCCATCTCTACTATAAATAGAAAGAAATTAATTGGCCAACTAATATATATAGAAAAAATTAGCCGGGCATGGTGGCACATGCCTGTAGTCCCAGCTACTCGGGAGGCTGAGGCAGGAGGATTGCTTGAGCCCAGGAGTTTGAGGTTGCTGTGAGCTAGGCTAACGCCATGGCACTCACTCTAGCCTGTGCAACAAAGCAAGACTCTGTCTCAAAAAAAAAAAAAAAAAAAAGATACTATGGCAAGAAAGTTGATACTTCTTGGGGATATATTGACTTTGTTTCCTAAAGCCCTTTAAAGTGCAGTTTTAAATTAATTGATTGCTGTCATTGGGAAATAGGACAGTCACTTAAAAGGGGCATACAGTGGTCATATTTGTGATTATGTTAATTAATTCTTCTCGATTGCTTTAATCTCCCAGGACACTAAAGGAGAATCAGCCATGGTCTTCTCCCAAAGGTTCTGAAGGGTACCTTGCAGCCACCTATCCAACTGTGGGCCAGACCAGTCCCCGAGCCAGGAAATCCATGAGCTTGGACATGGGGCAGCCTTCTCAGGCCAACACTAAGAAGCTGCTTGGTTAGTTTATCTAAATTATGTAGAATTTTTTTATTATTTTTTAAAATGGTCAGATACTTTGACTCTTGGAAAATTATTTGAAACCGTTCAAGATTATCAAAATTTTCTGTTTCCATGCAGCAAAGTTTTTGATGCAAATTAAAAGAGAGTTAGAGGTATCAGTTAAGCCATATCTGTTGAGAGAGAGAAATGAGAATAGGACTTTGAAACAGTTTTTTCTGATTCTTAGACTAAAAATATTGTGGCTTTCCTTATTTTGTTTTGCCTTGGCCGGGCAGCAGAGAATGGGAGTAGCAAAGACATTAGATAAATACCTATGAGAAAGGAAGAGACTTGCTGCACTTAGGACCTTTAACAAAATAGTAATATTTCCCAAAATTATCATTCGAGAGCAGAATACATCAATGTGATATGAAGTTGTAATAATGCTATTTGCCATGTTTTCTTTGAAAAGACAAAAAAGTAAGATAATGTATTTTTCAAGAAGATATAATTCTTGAAAGTTGATGGCTCAGTTACATCAACATTTGTCTATGAGAAGTATACCAAAAATGCTGTGAGACCTTTTCCCATGTCAGTAACTGAAAGTAAATGAATGAAAGAGCCCACTGATCCTACCCTACACCACAGAGAAAATGTAAAGGTGCTCTTGTATTCCATTGGGTAAAATTTTAATTGTTACTGGAATACATTGAGATCCATATTTCAGTGACCAACATTGTGAATGGTTCAGTGGATTTTAGTTATCCACACAAGCATATTTAAGTATCTTAAGGTTTGGGGAAAATGTTTGTGTTCATAAGGAAATTAGTGAACATACCATAATGTGTGACATAAATAATGTGCCAGTAAACCATGAAAAAAATAGAAACCACAAATGTTAATCACTGTTACCAGTCTATTAACTTTAATAAGTCTATCAACTTTTGTTTGTGTTCCCTGCTGTTAATGCTTTGCCATTAGTAATCTAGGAGTTTCCTGGTTACTTGGTGTTTTGTATTATAATTCTGGATTTTGATGCCAAGGAAGTTGTAAATGAAAAACTAACTTCAGAAAAAAATGTAGTATTGAATTCATTCAACCCATGTACTAGGTGAAAAAGATGTGATTTCTGGCTTGGAAGACTTTATAGTTTGGTAGCTAAGACTTACAGTCAGCCAATCACAATAGCATCTCCCAAGTGCCATTAAAGTGATATGTCTTGATGGGGGAAACTAAAGATCTGGGGAAATCAGGAAAAACTACAGAGAGGAAATAACATTTGAGCTATGTCTTAAAGATTTAATACATGGTTACAAGGAAGGGCATGTATTCAATAGAGGAAGGAATAACATGCATAAAGAAAAGTCAGGAAAGCCACTGGCAATAGATCATAGCATCACAGGGAATGGGATAGGAAATGAGGCTAGAGAAGGATTGGAACATGATTGTGAAAGACTTCGTATGCGGTGTTAAGAGATTTAGCCTTGTGTATTTAGCTGAGATCTTTGAGTAGGAGAGGAACATGACCAAATTTTATTTTTTAGAAAGGTTTTCTGGCAGCAACATGAATAAATAGGAAGAGATTTTTAGCAAAGGGACCATTTAAGAGAATTAATACAGCGGTCCAATCAAACTGAGGCCTACACTAAGGAGCAATGGGAGAATGGAGAAGAGTCAGGTTTGGAGTCAGGTGCAGTGGTACACACCTGTAGTCCCAGGTACTCAGGAGGCTGAGGCAGGAGGATGGCTTGAGCCTAGGAATTTGAGACCAGCCTGAGCAACATAGTGAAACCCTATCTCTTTTTTAAAAAAAGAGCTCACAAGGCCGAGTGCGGTGGCTCATGCCTGTAATCTTAGCACTCTGGGAGGCCGAGGTAGGCGGATTACTTGAGGTCAGGAGTTCGAAACCAGCCTGAGCAAGAGCACAAGACCCCATCTCTACTATAAAAATAGAAAGAAATTAATTGGCCAACTAATATATATAGAAAAAATTAGCCGGGCATGGTGGCACATGCCTGTAGTTCCAGCTACTTGGGAGGCTGAGGCAGGAGAATTGCTTGAGTCCAGGAGATTGAGGTTGCTGTGAGCTAGGCTGACACCATGGCACTCACTCTAGCCTGGGCAACAAGTGAGACTCTGTCTCAAAAAAAAAAAAAAGAAAAGAAAAAAAGAGCTCACACCTGTAATCCTAGTACTTTGAGAGGCTGAGGTTGGAGGACTGCTTGAGGCCAGGAGTTTGAGATCAGCCTGGGCAATGTCAAGACCCTGTCTCTACAGAAAATTTTAAAAATTAGCCAAGCTTGGTGGTCTGCACCTGTAATACTAGCTACTTAGGAGGCTGAGGCAGGAGAATCACTTGATTCCGGAAGTTTGAGGTTGTGGTGAGCTATGATGATGCCACTGCACTCTAGGCTGGGCAACAGAGCCATACTCTGTCTCTAAAAAAAGAGAAAGAAAGAGAGAGAGAATCAGGTTTGGGAAGATAGATGGATTTCTGACAAGACTTAGTGCCTGTCTGATTGATTGGGGCAGGTGGGGAGAGAGAATGTTGTGAAGGATGTCAGAAGTTTCTAGTTTCAAAAGCTGGCTGGATAGTGATTCCATTCATAGAGATCAGGACTAGTATGTTTATGTTACACGATAAATTTAGGTTGGTTGATATTATATATGAGATCTTTTCAGGACATCTAGGAATGTATAAGAGAAAAGATGTATCTGGAATTCTGGAAGAGAGAAGTAAATGAGTAAGCATTTAGAGTTGATTAACTCATAGATAGTTGAAGCTATGGGAGCAGAATGAGATCTCCCAGGAAGAATGCAGACAGTAAAGTAAAAAAAAAATGAGAAAGGTAAGAAAACTAAATTTAGAGAATAGCATCCTAATCTCATACAGTATGGAAAGGACTGATTAGTTTTAGAAAACCTGAGTTTTCTGTCTGATCATTAACTGGATCCCTAACCATGCAACATTAGGCTCATTGCCTAACTGCTTATGGCTTCCTCAGTTCACACATGTGTGAAATGAAGAGGCTGGACTAGATCCTTTTGGGCTGTAATTACTTGACCTTGATATTTATGACTATTATGAATATTAGTACTTGAAGTTAATATAACATTGTATTTCTCAAGTGTTCAATTGTCAGAATTTATCATATTGGCTTCAATTCTGACTTTAAAAAAATAACACTGTTAAAAATATTCCAGATTTTTTTCTTAGAGCTGCACCAAAAAGATTCAGAGAAGTTCTTTAAATATAAAGAACAGAAATATATGAGTTCCAGATAATCTGCTTTCACTACTTTTACTTTGAGTAGTAGAAAGGCAGTCAATATTAGTGTAATACATGATTAGGGAAATGTAAAACCAAGTGGGAGATAATGCTACCTGCTATTTTTGAAGCATCTCCCAGTGTATCCGTTCTTTAGTACTTACAGGCATGCACATCTGTTTTTCAAAACTTGAAAAATTGTTAGGTCATTAAATATAAAATGTCCAATTTCAAATCAAAAGTGTAGTTTATTATATGTCAAACAAGAAACAGTACAATTAATCAAAGTATGCACCTAAACTATTGGCACATTTTTGCCATCTTAACTGTAGCTCACTTATCCCGGCAGTGAAGAGGCCTGGAGAGTAAGTGGCAATGAAATCATGAAAGGAGTTTTCCACAGCTTGTTGAGAATTGAATATTTTTCCTTGCAAGAAATGGTCCAAATCCTGGAATAAGTTGTAGTCAGTTGATGCAAGGTCTGGTGAATATGGTGGATGACAAAGAGTTTCCAAGTTTAGCTTCTATAGTTTGAGCAGTGTTGTCTGTGCAACATGTGGTTAAGTGTTGTCTTGCAATGGGATCGGCCTATCTCTATTGACCAATCTCGGCAGCTTAATCGCAAGCATCCTCATCATTTCGTCCAATTGATTGCAGTAGATATCTGCTGTAATCAATTACCAGGTTTCATGAAGCTGTGGTATATAATATCAAAGGTGTACCACCAAACAGACACCATTAGTTTTTTTTGATGAATAGTCAGTTTTGGACTATGTTTCAGCATTTCATCTTTATTCAACCTTGTGCCAAACACTTGTGATTGTCAAAAAGCATCCGTTTTTCATCACATATAACAATACAATGTAGAAATGGTTCCCCTTTATGTCACAACAGCAAAGAAGGGCAAGTTTCAAGACGATTTCTCTTCTGATGCTCATTTAATTCATGTGGAACCCATCTATCCAGCATCTTTACCTTGCCAATTTGTTTCAAATGGCCTAATATTGTTGGAATAGTAATGTAAAACCTTGTTGCTAATTCATGCATAAGTCGAGATGGATTTGCTTCCACTACAGCTTCTACCTCATCATTATCCATCTTGGTCTCAGCTTGCCCATGTGGCTCATTTTCAAGATTAAAATCACCAGAACGGACCTTCTCAAACCATCAACGTACTGTGTGTTCATTAGCCACATTCTTCCCAAACACTTCGTTCATATTTCGAGCTGTCTGTGCTGCATTGGTTCCATGATGGAGCTCATATTCAAAAATAACACAGATTTTTGACTTATCCATGGTTTTACAAAAATTGCTCTAAAAAAAATTTGAAAGATAATCACAAGCCAAAATTTGCTTTTGAAAGACTGAGAGAACGTACCTTCACAATAAAAATAAAACAAGAAGTGTTAAAATGAAATGTCAGAGATACCAACTGTCAAATTTAGTACTTAAGGAAATCAGACATTTCACACTTAACCTAATATTAATACAATCAAACTTTGGTTTTTGCCTAAGTTTGGAAACTCCTCATATGTTAATGGCTTCTTAGCACCAGCAGAATTTCTTAAATTGAAAAGGCTATTCAGACATAGTTGATCTTTGCTATTGAACAGTGCATACCTTTCTATTTATTATCAGTAATTGTATTTGTTGGTAGAGTTTGGTTTAACTTGAATGTAGTGAACCTAATCCCAGCTTAATTTGGACTGGTAAGGTACATCCTATCCTGAAACAGAAAGCTGTGGAACAAAATCCTTTGAGAAGATGGAGAATAAAGGAGAGAAATGGTGCTCCAGGGATATGTTTGAGCTTTCTTTGGGTCCTTAAGTGAAAGCTTAAACAGTTTCTGTCCAAACATTCTCTTTTTAGTATATTCTTATTCATAGACACTGTGGTTAATGAACTTCCATATTCTGTAACTTTTGTTTATAGGAACAAGGAAAAGTTTTGATCACTTGATATCAGACACAAAGGCTCCTAAAAGGCAAGAAATGGAATCAGGAATCACAACACCCCCCAAAATGAGGAGAGTAGCAGAAACTGATTATGAAATGGGTGAGAAACAAAGTTAATAATTGATCTAAATCACAGAAAGTAAGATGGGAGAGTACGTTAAAGCCATATTTACTTTCCAACCATTTGTTAGACTCATCAGGATGAAATGCAGAAACATTTGCTCTCTTTTGAAAGATAAGCTCTACATTCCTTAAATTGACAGTTATCCTGAAACTTGTATAAAAAGTATTATATATATGATACACAGCATTGTTAAATAGCTAGCCAAAACTTTTGTGTAGGTGAATAGTAATTCTATATGATGTTTATGTTGATATTTTAAGTGTCTACTAAAAAACTATTGAATTTTAGAAGTAACACTGAAATATGTTAGATGAAGTAAGTGGTTATCCAAGGTGTTTGATTAACAAAGCTGATCATGTTAATTCCATTTTTTACTGCAGAAACTCAGAGGATTTCCTCATCACAACAGCACCCACACTTACGTAAAGTTTCAGTTTCTGAATCAAATGTTCTCCTGGATGAAGAAGTACTTACTGATCCGAAGATCCAAGCACTGCTTCTTACTGTTCTAGTAAGGATTTCCCCCTTTTTTTTAGTTTCTTTTTATTTTTTTAAAACAGAGTCTTGCTTTGTTGCCCAGGCTAGAGTGAGTGCCATGGCGTCTACCTAGCTCACAGCAACCTCAAACTCCTGAGCTCATGAAATCCTACTGCCTCAGCCTCCTGAGTAGCTGGGACTATAGGCATGTGCCACTATGCCCGGCTAATTTTTTCTATATATATTAGTTGGCCAATTAATTCCTTTCTGTTTATAGTAGAGACGGGGTTTTGCTCTTGCTCAGGCTGGTTTAGAACTCCTGACTTTGAGCAATCTGCCTGCCTCGGCCTTTCAGAGTGCTAGGATTACAGGCGTGAGCCACCATGCCTGGCCAGCATTTCCTCTTTTTGAGGGTTTTTTTCCTTCAAGTTTTTAATCCAATCTACTCTCAGGAGGCCCTTAAATAGTAAAAACATAAATGGAAGACAGTCTTCTGCTTCTCACCAAAACAGATAATAGTTCAGCCACAAAGTAAACATGTTTGTTTATTTTTTGCATCTTGGCAGGCTACACTGGTAAAATATACCACGGATGAGTTTGATCAACGAATTCTTTATGAATACTTAGCGGAGGCCAGTGTTGTGTTTCCCAAGGTTTTCCCTGTTGTGTAAGTATCTCCTTTTTTATTCTTTTTGTGGTCTTCCATGGTACCTACTTATGTTTTTAGTTAACCTGTGTACCTGTCTTTAAGTTAAATGCTTTATAAAGGCTTAGGAAAATTACCCAGTAATGTTTACTGGTTGCAAAGAGGAAAAAGTGATACAGTGCGATAATGATTTTAGCTTTAAGATAGTAGGTTTAATGGGGACTAAAACTAGTTTTGAACTATTAGGAGAGACATTTTTTTAAATCTTTTTGGTTTGTTTAAGTGATTCATCTTGATAAACATTGCTCATTTTCCTCACTTAGGAGCAAACTGTTAGACTGCTATATTTAAATCATCATACCTGTTTGGTTTTCTTTTTAGTAGGGCTTCTGTAGTTATCTACAACTGAGTGAAAACAAAATTGACCTCCTATTTTGGAGGTGAATTTTATTCTCTATTAAAAGTTAAAATAATATTAACCTAAAAGTGTTCAAATTTAAATAGCCCAAAGAAACTTGGGAAATTCTATTCCTGATATAGGCCTTCTATGTTGTGTCATTATTTTCCTTTATTTTGATTAATCTCCTTTTAAAATTTCAGAGTATTATATAGTTACGTTTCAGTTATTTTTATTAGTGGAGTGTAGTCAGGTTAGGAATAGTTAATTTTTTCCTAAGTTTCAATTGGATCATATACTCTACCCCCTCCAAACTAGTTTTGCTTTCCTTATTTGATCTGATTCAGCATTTATTAAGCACTGATTAATATTTTATTTTAACTCCCTGTGTACATATCAACAGACAATAGAAAGAAGTAGTCCTAAAGCATGCTAAGTAGCAAACAGAGCCAACCTTGTCTTAAGCAAACATTCACTATGTGTGGTTAAACATGGTTATATGACACTATTAGTTGTTTGTTTTTACCACATTTTCCCTGATGACTAAAAACAAAGCAAAAGACAAACCAAAAAAAGCCAACACACGCGCGCACACACACACATACACACACACGTTAATTATAGAAAATTTGGAAAATGTAGAAATGCACCAGAAAGTAAAAAGTATTCATTCAGTTTTGCCACATTCTCAGGAATATATGTTGTTTTCCAGTATATATTTTAATTTAATTTTCATCTAAAATGTTCCTCTGTTGACTTTTATTTCTTTAGGCACAATTTGTTGGACTCGAAGATCAACACCCTGTTGTCATTGTGCCAAGATCCAAATTTGTTAAATCCGATCCATGGAATTGTGCAGAGTGTGGTATACCATGAGGAGTCCCCACCACAATACCAAACATCTTACCTGCAAAGTAAATAAATGTATCGGGAGAAGGATGGTTGAACTTGCTAACATGCGCACTGCTGTAGAATGCACTGACTACAGAATTCTTTATAAGGGATAGGATTGTTCATACTTTCCTTTCCAAAGGCCATTTTCTGATTCTCAATTATATATTCAATATATTAGTAACTGGTTGACAACTTTTTAACATTAAAATGTGGTTTTATACTGAGTATATTTTAAGTAGGTTTTAGTCTGCTTTGACCCTCGTTCTGAAAAAATGGTTTCAGTGTGTGCATAGGTTTTATATATCATCAACTATACAACTTATTTTTGTTATGATTAAAAGATGTCTTGTTATAAAAGTCACATTTGATTTGTTGCAGGTTTTGGTTTTAATGGCTTATGGAGGTTTGCAGGACCCTTTTCAAAGGTAAGAAAAAATATTTTTTCTAACTGTTGACAAAACAAAAATTTCTATCTACATTAGCGCACCTGCTTTAAAACACACAATATGCTGAACACCAGAACAATGACTTATGATAAGTACATGCTATTTTTATGAAAAGTTTTTCACCACAGGATTTTTTCTAAGAGACAGTGCCTTTAATATGTTTGTATTTTCATTTTTATAAAAGAAAGCCTCAATTTATGCTCATCTTTTCAGAATGGTATGATAAACCTCTGTAAAACTTTTCTGTCCTTAGTCCCTTATGTATTTGATAGTCTTAATGCACACTCTTAACTTGTGACTAGTAAGAAGCATCACCTATGGTTAAAATCTACCTCATGAAAACATTTCTACTTCCAATCTGTTGGATTAGATTCATTCCTCTCTAGATACGTCCTCACTTGCTCCTATTCAGCTTGTTCTTTGATTGGCATTAGTTTTGGTAGTGCTACATAATATGTGTTTAATTATTTTCTCTGTAAATGGTCTTTCTCCAAAATGATCAAAGTTCCTTGAAGGCAGGACTTCTGTTTCTTCCCTGAACAGTACCTAGTGCAGTGTTCTAGGTACAAAGGGGAATATATCAACATGAATTGTCTAAAACTTGTTCCAATTTTTAGAACTGGGTATTTGGTTTATTTCATTTCACTATTACTGAATATCTGTTGACATACAAAGGCTGTCACTAAAAAAGTGGACCTGAAGTCACAGAAATAAGTGTGTCACACAGAAGTTTTTATAGTTAGATTGCCAGTAACCCTCTAAACCAGGCGTCCTCAAACTACGGCCTGCGGGCCATATGCGGGTGTTTTTGCCCGTTTGTTGTTTTGCTTCAAAATAAGATATGTGCAGTGTGCATAGGAATTTGTTCATAGTTTTTTTAAACTATAGTCCTGCCCTCCAACGGTCTGAGGGACAGTGAAGTGGCCCCCTGTTTAAAAAGTTTGAGGACCCCTGCTCTAAGCTCTTCACAGTGTCTAGTGAGTGGATATATCCTTAGGGGAATTGGAATGACGATGTTCTGCTCATTTTCTCCATTTTGGAAAATTGGCTACACATCATTCCTTATGATTTTATTGTCTCAGTATTAAATTCAGTCTGTCTTGTACATGGCTTTCAGAAATTTTGCAGGCTCATCTGGAAGTTTTAAATGTAAGCTGAATAGAACTCCCAGTTGTAAGTCCTGTGGTAGTCTATAAATGTTACTCCAGATCCCTTGTTTTAATGATCAGTAGTATAAACAAAGGAAGAAAAATAGTAAATTAAGCCCAAAACAGAAATTGAGTTAATCTTTTTTGGCTTCAGAGGGAATTTACAAAAAAAAAAAAAAAAAAAGCTAAAATAATTTCATATTTTCCATTACAGCAAACACAAATCCCAGACTATGCTGAGCTTATTGTTAAGTTTCTTGATGCCTTGATTGACACGTACTTGCCTGGAATTGATGAAGAAACCAGTGAGGAGTCCCTTCTGACACCCACATCTCCTTACCCTCCTGCACTGCAGAGCCAGCTTAGTATCACTGCCAACCTTAACCTCTCTAATTCCATGACCTCACTTGCAACTTCCCAGCATTCCCCAGGTCAGTAAATATGATCTCTTTATATAACTTTGAGCAATAATATTAAGATACCAACAGTAGGAATTCCCTTGTGATCAGTCATAGAAGATTTTGCTCTTTTTCCTCATGAGATTCATCTTACATTTCTTTTTACCTTTGTAGCTGACTTGAATTTTGTTATGCTATAAAGCTTTCTACTTTCAAACAAGTTGTATGTAAGACAGTGAAATGTTTAGAATGTTCACATAGTATTCCAAAGTTGGTAAGTTTTTGAGAGTTTTGGAAAGAAGAGTGACCTAAGCCACATTACCCTGTAAGAGAACAGAACTA
Source organism: Mirza zaza (assembly GCA_008750895.1). Classification (NCBI taxonomy): domain Eukaryota; kingdom Metazoa; phylum Chordata; class Mammalia; order Primates; family Cheirogaleidae; genus Mirza; species Mirza zaza. Next base: position 85,412 of record VSMD01029381.1, read on the forward strand.
TAATTCTTTTACTAGTTATACTAACATTGCCCTAAGGGCTTCCATGTCTCTGATTCAGCATTCTATATCAAAAAAATACACAAAATCTAGTAGTACCCCACTTCCCTACTGCCAGCAACAACTCAACCAACATGAAAATCTGGGAGTAAATAACCATATAAAAGTCATCTCAAGAAAATAACTTCTTAAAGCCTATAAGCATTCCATTCTTTAGAGTCACTGTTAAGTCCAAGTAAGAAAAGTATACCAATTGAACATGCAACTTAAAGGTGAATACAGTGAGAAATAATAATAGCTAATAGCTTGCGTAGGACCGAGATAAACAAGATAGCAGAGATGGCAAACCTATAGAACTCTGGGTTTATTCAGTGTCAAAGTGAATGGTTTCACACAACTCTGGTCCCAGAGGTGTTATTCATTATAGAACCTAGGCTATCGTGTGTGTTATGATGACAGTGGGTAATGAAAGTCACATTTTCTATACAGAAAGATATCCTGAAATGGTTAAAATATGAGAAAATTTTTTTTTGTTTCAAGTTCCATTATCTGAAAAGTTTAGTAAAACACATCATTCTTTAAGAAAAAGTTACTATACATAGTTTTTTTAAGTGTTTGCATGGATTTTCTTTTCTTATTCTGTGATGTTCAAGATCTATAAGTAGAATGTCCAGCTTATGATCCCAGTTTTACATGAAAATTTCCATTTATATAGTTTTGAAGAATTTAGCAAGCATGATACCCAATTTATTTTACAAACCATCATATAAAATATCAACTATTAAGCTTTGGTCAACAACAAATCTTTAGTCATCAAGAAGAAACAAGTTATTCCAGCATTTATTTATCAATCACCTTACAGGTAATCAATCCTTTTTTCCCACCAAGAAATAAGAGCCATGTAGCCAACTTTTTTCCTCAAATATCCATGCTCATTTGCCCTCTGCCACTTATTCTCTAAAACAGTGTTTCTCCATGTGTGGTCCCAAACCAGCAGCATCACTGGGAAGCTTGTTAAAAATGCAAATGCTGAGGCCAGGGCTCAGTGGCTCACGCCTGTAATCCTAGCACTCTGGTAGGCTGAGGCCAGGGCGGCCAGGGGATCCCTTGAGCTCAGGAGTTCCAGACCAGCCTGAACAAAAGCAAGACCCCGTCTCTACCAAAAATAGAAAAAATTAGCCGGGCATGGTGGCGCATACCCGTAGTCCCAGCTACTCAGGAGGCTGACACAGAAGGATTGCTTAAGCCCAGGAGTTTGAGGTTGCTGTGAGCTAGGCTGACACCATAGATTCTAGCCAGGGCAACAGAATGAAACTCTGTCTCAAAAAAAAAAAAAAGAAATGCAAATACTGGAGTTTGCAAATGCCCAAGACCTGCACAAAAAACTCCAAGACTGGGGCCCAGCCAGTCAGTGTTTTAATAAACATCCCAGGTGATTCTTATGCACACTAGAGTTTAAGAAGCACTGCCTGTGGTCCTGCCCCATTATCAGCATTTCAGCTGTTGAGGCCAGGGCAAAATTTAAAATCTGCTTTCTTCCAAATATTGCAGCCACTGAATTCTTTCCTTCCTGCCTCTCCCATAATAAACTCTTAGCATTTTGGAGCTGGGAGACCATACAGATAATTTAATTCTAGGCTCACAATGTTGTGTGCAATGGGGAAACTGAGTTTTAGAAGAGCCAAGTTAATTATTACACAGTTCTTATCTAGAACAAAGGCCTGTCTGTGCTCTTTCTACCATATTCATTGCCTTCCATGTCTATCTATCTACTTTCCCTTCTCTTCTTCATTTATTTTTTTGTTGTTTGTTTCTCCTATTTCTTCTGTCTGCCTTACCTGAAATTCACCAGTTCTTTTCTCTGTAGAGCTGTTTTCTGGGTTGTTGTTTATAATAGTTGATCACAATTAGAAAATTAGTAGACTCTGTCTATATTGGTTCTCATTTTGAGTTTCTTGTTTTTCTTTTTTCCTTTCTTTTGTTTTGGAGACAGAATCTTGGTCTGTCACCTGGGCTAGAGTGTAATAGTATCATCATAGTTCACAGCAGCCTCAGATTCCTAGGCTCAAGCAATCCTCCTGCCTCAGCCTCCGGAATAGCTGGGACTACAGGAGTACACCACCACACCTGGCTGATTTTTCTATTTTTTTGTACAGACAGTCTATTGCTCAAGCTGGTCTCCAACTCCGAGCCTGAAGTGATCCTCCCACCTCAGCCTCCCAGAGTGTTAGGATTACAGGTGTGAGCCACTGTACCCAGCCCAAGTAGTTTTTATTGGCTTTTGTTTACCCAGACTAATTGTTAGGGGGATTTCCACTCATCTTCCCCCACCAGTTCCACTCCTCCTGTCTCTAAATTGTAGGTCCTTAGGTTTGCCAGATTATTTTACTACATGTTTTTGGAGAAAGGGTTTATCTTTTCAAAAGTACCTTTACTCTCCCATGAAAGTCATTTGTATGTTTAAATTGTGGATTCATAAATAGGGTCCACAAAAGGATCCTATTTATCTAGGTACCATTAATTACTATGTTTTTATCATTTGCTTTTGTGGAATACTTCTTTGTGGTGATAGTTGATACTTTGGATTAGGTCTGTTGCTTCATTTCTTTAGGTTCATGTACTCTCATATTCTTTTTTTTTTTTTTTGAGACAGAGTCTCACTTTGTTGCCCAGGCTAGAGTGAGTGCCGTGGCATCAGCCTAGCTCACAGCAACCTCAAACTCCTGGGCTCAAGCAATCCTCCTGCCTCAGCCTCCCGAGTAGCTGGGACTACAGGCATGTGCCACCATGCCCAGCTAATTTTTTTCTATATGTATTAGTTGGGCAATTAATTTCTTTCTATTTATAGTAGAGACGGGTCTCGCTCAGGCTGGTTTCGAACTCCTGACCTTGAGCAATCCGCCCGCCTCGGCCTCTCAGAGTGCTAGGATTACAGGCGTGAGCCACCACGCCCGGCCCTAATCTCATATTCTTATCTCCTCATTTCTTTGTGGAGTAGAGCTTGCTGATGTCAAAGGGCTAAGAGAAGTAATGAATCTTATCCAGATTCCTAACTCAATCCAACATTTCAACTTTGCTATTTAGCTATATAGAAACCAAAATATTTGTTTACCTACACTCCCAGTACCTAAGTCCCAAGTTGTATTTTTAAGAAGCTCTGCTGGCAAGGTGGCTTACTCCCATAATCCCAGCTACTGAGGCTGAGATGGGAGGATCACTTCGAGGGCAGGAGCTCATGACCAGACTGGGCAACATAGTGAGACCCTGTATCTTAAAAAAAAAGAAAAAAGAAAAATTGCCGGGCATGGTGGTACATGCCTGTAGTCCCAGCTACTCAGGAGGCTGATGTAGAAGGATCACTTTAACCCAGGAAATCAAGATTACAGTGATCTATGGTAGTGCTATTGCACTCCAGCCTGGGTAACAGAGCAAGACCCTATCTCTTAAAAAAATAAAAATAAAACACAGTAAAGAAGCCTTGAAATGGAGCATAAGTGTGACTTGCCCAACATCAGCTTGCGCCCAGTCTACTGAGATTTAAGCAGATGAAGGCTCTGTTGCCCTATTTCAAAAAGTAAAAGTTGCTGATCTACATACAGTCAACCCTTTGCTGCAAATTTTCCATGTGAATGCAATTCTCTGCTTTCTACATCTTTGGTACTTAGCATGATCAGTTTACTAAGCTATATTTTCTTTTGGTCTCTGACATTCTCTGCTAATAAATCAACAAAATAGCCGGGCGAGGTGGCTCACCCCTGTAATCCTAGCACTCTGGGAGGCTGAAACGGGTGGATTGCTCAAGGTCAGGAGTTCAGAACCAGCCTGAGCAAGAGCGAGACCCCGTCTCTACTATAAATAGAAAGAAATTAATTAGCCAACTAATATATATATAGAAAAAATTAGCTGGGCATGGTGGCGCATGCCTGTAGTCCCAGTTACTCGGGAGGCTGAGGCAGTAGGATTGCTTGAGCCCAGGAGTTTGAGGTTGCTGTGAGTTAGGCTGATGCCATGGCACTCACTCTAGCCTGGGCAACAAAGCAAGACTCTGTCTCAAAAAAAAAAAAAAACCAAATCAACAAAATAAGAGATTCATCAACTTCCTCCTGCCACAGCATTAGGCATTACTTAAGTAAAAATTTTGGTGGTACTTCATCAGTCACCAGCTATAAGTCCACATTTAAAAATATATAAATGACTATCTTCTGAATCCCTCCCTAGTAGAAATTAAACTTGGTGTCAGTGAAGTCAATGGACTGTACCAAGAATTCAATACATATAAACCTGCATTAACTGTTACACTTTAGCCAAATGAGCATAAAACTGGCTCTTCAGATTTTTTGACTCTACAATATATAAGATTATTTCAGATTTGATATTGTGATCCTTCTTAAGTTCATTGTAGCTGAGCTAGACATGAATTGAAGAACCAGGATTAAAACTACCAAATAAAATCTATCTACCTTGTGGCTCACGCCTGTAATCCTAGCACGCTGGGAGGCTGAGGTGGGTGGATCATTTGAGCTCAGGAGTTTGAGACCCAGCCTGAGCAAGAGCAAGACCCTGTCTCTACTAAAAATAGAAAGAAATTATATGGACAACTAAAAAATATATATAGAAAAAATTAGCCGGGCATGGTGGCACATGCCTATAGTCCCAGCTACTCAGGAGACTGAGGCAGGAGGATCGCTCCTTAAGCCCAGGAGTTTGAGGTTGCTGTCAGCTAGGCTGATGCCACAGCACTCTAGCCCTGGCAACAGAGTGAGACTCTGTCTCAAAAAAATAAAAATAAAAATCTACCTTAAAAAAGCAGTTGATGGGACTTTCTTTTGCTTAAGCCAAAGCCATGAGTGTTTTTCTCAGCTGATGAGCAAAAAAGTCTTTTATAAAGTCATTATTGTGTCTAACAAGTTCCCAGATGAAAAAAAATTTTAAAAAAAGTCATATTGTGAATGCTTTATAATCATTTCATTTCAAACAAACATTTTAAGTGCAGTCTCTCTGCATCCTCTTTAGATATTAAAGAGCAAATATATTAGAAATAAAAATCCAGATGGACTTATATGGACTTATTAAAAAGAAATTAAATAGATCCATTTCTAAAATATTAAATTTTAATTTATATTCTATCATGATTTTCTAATAATTTCCACATTGTAATTTAATTCAGTAAACATTTGAGTATCTATTTTGTAGTTGTATATTAGGCACTCAGGAGCATTTAAAGGTGAGAAGCAGTGCTGGTCACCTGGGACTTGACAATTTCTGCTCACGAGTCTCAGTCTTGGGTTTTTTTTTTTTTTTTTTTTTTTTTTGAGACAGAGTCTCACTTTATTGCCCGGCTAGAGTGAGTGCCATGGCGTCAGCCTAGCTCACAGCAACCTCAAACTCCTGGGCTCAAGCAATCCTCCTGCCTCAGCCTCCCGAGTAGCTGGGACTACAGGCATGCGCCACCATGCCCGGCTAATTTTTTGTATATATATTAGTTGGCCAATTAATTTCTTTCTATTTATAGTAGAGATGGGGTCTCGTTCTTGCTCAGGCTGGTCTTGAACTCCTGAGCTCAAAGGATCCGCCCACCTCGGCCTCCCAGAGAGCTAGGATTACAGGCTTGAGCCACCGCGCCCGGCCTCAGTCTTGGGTTTTAAGCAGCTAAAGTCACTTTTTCCTCTGATCCATGTTGTTTAACAAATTTTAAGTGTACACAAGTTTTTGATTTTAAGTACAAGATTAATATTAGAAGTGCTCTGTAATAAATAACAAAAATTTAGATATTTACCCTATAGATATGCATTGTTTAATATATGCAAGGGACTCTGTTAGACCCAGGGAAGCAGAGGAGCAATAGAGCCTGCCTCCAACAGATTTCAGAATGGTACGGGCAATCAAGTGTCCACCGATAACCATTTTGACTTCTTTTGTGATGCTTTATATACCTCGTACAATAAAGTATTCTGATAGTTCAAAAGGACATTTGTATGGAAGAATCAGATAATAATTATGGCAAAAGTTTTTTGTTTTTGTTTTGAGACAGTTTTACTCCATTGCCCAGGCTAGGCCCTGGCGTTAGCCTAGCTCACAGCAACCTCAAACTCTGGTGCTCAAGTGATCTTCCTGCCTCAGCCTCCCAAGTAGCTGGGATTACAGATTACGTGTGCCACCACATCCTGCTAATTTTTCCTATTTTTAGTAGAGAGGGGGTCTCACTCTTGCTCAGGCTGATCTGGAACTCCTGCCACCTCAGCCTCCCAGAGTACTAGAATTATAGATATGAGCCACTGCTTGCCCACCCAGCTGAGACCTCGTCTCTTAAAAAAAAAAAAAGAAAAAGAAAAAGAAATCTCTTCCTCTTAGAAGAAACTTAAAGGTTTCTGGTTTTTAAGACCACTTAAGATCTCTGAAACAATTTTTAATCTTTTAGAGAACTGCTTATGGAATCACCAGACCTTTATTTAGTTTTATCTTGATTTGTTTTCCCTCTCTTTCTTTGTTATTACCCCGGGTTTAAGGGAAAAATGTAATTTTAAATTGAGCAATGTTCAGTGTAACTCCTGCTAATTTTTCATCTCATTTTTACTTCAATTTTTAATTTAAACTAAAATTCTTAATTCTAATACAGATGGTAAATAAGGGTCTACAGAATTGTAAATTCCACCATTTGTTTACAGATTATAATATTTAGGAAATTAATGTTCAGAGTTCAGTAATTAAAACTAAATTCCTTTTGAAAACTGAGGAGCATCATAATCATCCATTATCTAATCATACGTCACCCTTTTTTTTTTAAGTCTTATCAACATCACTCACTTTTTGTTTTTTCTTCCATTCTGTATCTGTGAAGCTTCTCTGCCTTGCTCTAAATCAGCAGTTTTCATGCAGCTGTTTCCTCATCAAGGTACTCTTTACTTTCGTCATCTTTGCACGAAATACTGCTTACCCTGCACTTGTCCTGGACACATGGCATGAGACTTCATTCACCAGTCTGTGTGAGCCTAGTCTGGCTTAGGCACCTGAGGAACTTGTGAAGCCACCACTTTAATAGGGTCTGGGTGCTTACTGGAACTGCAGGGCCGGTGTGTGTCGTCTTGGTTAAGGAGCTGCTGATACCACCCTGAATGCTGAAGATGCCATCCCTGCCCTGTACTCACAGGGGCAAGCTAAAAAGAAACTCAAGGGAAAGTTAATACAGAAAAACCAGGATACAGTTTGAAAGGGAAGATTTATTTATTTTTTTTTAGCTTAGAAAAGATTTGTTTTCCCTAAATATAAAGTTAGCCTCTTCTTTAGAAATTAAAGTTGGCTGTCCACTCTTATCACCTGTGTTTAAAAAATGGAATATGGTCACTAGTTAGCTCTAAGGACTAAGAAGAAAAAATGTGATGCACTTATGTCTAATTTATAAAAGATACCTTTTTCCATTTAATTCATCTGTGATTACACAGAAAGATTAGACCTAAGCAGAGAAAGAAGTATTAGCAATTGATAAAAATCCACTAAATTTTTTTAAATTCTTACAATTTTGTATATCAAGCTCAAAATAAAAATATTTCTAAATATATCTTCATTAATATATTTACTTAAGATCAAGCTATAGTTATGTTTTCTTCTAAGATACTTTATTATATTTTGTGCTTATTTACATTGGCTTCAGTAATATGACAAATTCTATCATAAAATGCAAGCCCCTGTGCATTTGTTCTAGAACTTTTCAGTATATCCCCTGGTCTTTTTTATTTCAAGTATTAGGAGTATCTCAATGTATGTAGTAATTATTTTATCTATATGTGAAAATTCTTCACATAGATTATCTTATCTGAGTCTTCTAACAGTCCTTAATAGGCAAGTCTGCTGTTAGCCTTAATTGCCAGATTGGGTACTAGAACCAAATAAGAGTTCCAGTCTAACCAAGATTCAAACCTGGGTCTTCTGACATATTGTATATATTTGCCTTCTCATATATGTAATAAGAGTTTTCTGATGTTTGCCATATTACATGTGTAATAAGCTAAGCAGTGCAGAGTCAGGTAAGCTACTAGTGTTCCTATGCAGTTGGTGGGAAATTTGGGTTATTATCAGTCTAACATTTTTGTAGTACAACTTCTCATGAATTACCAAACCCCTTTTTCCTCAGGTTCCTGAAATCTGAAAGGGATTTATTTCTTTTATTATTTCATGAAAATGTTAGATTCTAGTTTGGAAAACTGTTCCAGTTTGGAAACCAAAAGTGTTTAAAAAAAATAGGTGATTAAAAATATTGTTCATCAAGTTGGATCTATATTACTAGTTGGCAAAATAAACCCTGATACCTGCCTTCAAGGAACTCATGTTCTGTCTAGCAGGGGAGATGGACATACAACTTAAATAACAATAATGTAATCTAATCATGTTTTTCCCCGCTTACTCAATTCACTAAATTTTGGCCAATCACACCTTCTATTTAGGATTTTATTTTTATGGAGACACCACAATTCACTGAAGCATAATGTTGTTCATGCACTACTGTAGAAAATTTCCAGCTTCTTCTGCCCTGCCTGTTTATAACTGGCTGCATGTTTGACCACAGCATACCTGTGGGGGAATTTAAACTAGCAAATCAGGTCCATAGAAGTTTTAGCTTTATTTCCTTCAAGTGGTAGCCTATGCATTTCTGTTAGTCACCTTGTGGATTTTTGCTTTTGTACCTACTTAGGGCCAGAAGGGAAAGGGAGATCCAGCAGTGCTTCAGGGATAAAAGAGAGACCAGAATGCAAAGATTCAGAGGGGTTTTGATGAAAAGTATAGCACTAGGCCTTCTCACTGACTTAAAATATAGCATGTACCAATGCAGGATGGATTTTGTCTCCATTGGAGCAGTCTGGCTGATAATCTGAATTTTCCCTATACGATGTTGAGATGAAGTACTTTACCAGCTCCTAGAGAGATTTCTAGATTTAATTTTAGATGGTAAAAACAAAGAATGCTGCCAGAATTCCCAGAAGAATTATGCTTAGAAACTTAAATGCCATAACTAGATGCTATGATCATTTGGTTTCTTTTTTTCTTTTACTCTGTTGCCTGGGCTACAGTGCCATGGCATCAGCCTAGCTCACAGCAACCTCAAACTCCTGGGCTCAAGCAATCCTCCTGTTTCAGCCTCCCGAGTAGCTGGGACTACAGGCATGTGACACCATGCCCAGCTAATTTTTTCTATTTTTAGTTGTTTAACTAATTTATTTCTATTTGTAGCTGAGACGGGGTCTCATACTCTTGCTCAGGCTGGTCTCGAACTCCTGACCTCAAGTGATCCTCCCATCTTGGCTTCCCAGAGTGCTAGGATACAGGCGTGAGCCATGGCGCCTGGCCTGATCAATTGATTTCATACTAACTTGGCTCTTTCCAGTTGCTATATTTTGGTGTAAATATATGCATTTTTAATTATTTTTTTAATGATCCTCCAAGATTTTTGTGTCAGTTTCTCCTTTGATCTTTACAGTAAAAACATCTTTGCTGTGAAGTTGAATTTAGGAATCACATACATTTACTTGTAGGTGACTAAAAGACTACCACTGAGCAAGCCTTTGTGCCTAAGCAGAACCATTGCCACCTTACGACGTAATAACTATTTTCTCCTCAGAGTGAGCCAGTCTAATAGTTGCAAGGCTGTACCAAAGGTAGACACAAGAAGGAGCCCTAGGGTGGGAGATTGCTAGCAGAGAGTTACAGAGCCTTCCTAGTGGTCCTCCATGCTGTGTGCCCTTCCTGACAGTCAGCTCCAAGTTTTTTCAAACCTTTGTCTTACTAAGGTTCTAGTTTTGCCTGAACCTTATTTCTTATTAAAGAAGTAACTCCGAAATAAAGAACTACTGGACGAAACTTACAGGCCACCTACAAACTTAAGGAAATGGAAGAACAAATACACTGACAAGTTCATGATAATTTCAGATAGAGGACACTACAGAGGGAAAACATTTTTATCTTTTCTGCCTAAAACATGATATTGCCCCCTGGAGATCAGGGGTTGCATGCATTTGGGCTTTGAATTATAAGGATCCAGCTATTATGTTTTAAACTAGAAGCATTCAGAGTTCAAGACCAGCCTGAGCAAGAGTGAGACCCGATCTCTACAAAAAATAGAAAAATTAGCCAGGCATGGTGTTATGCTCCTGTAGTCCCAGCTGCATAGGAGGCTGAGGCAGGAGGATCCCCTGAGCCCAGGAGTTTGAAGTTGCAGTGAGTTACGATGATGCTACTTGCACTCTAGCCAGGGCAACAGAGCAAGACTCTGTCTCTTAAAAAAAAGCAGCAGCAGCAGCATTCAGTTCAACCAATATTTATTGAAAATAATTTTTCAATTTATAGAAAAACTAATCAACTAGACTTTATAGAAAGATGAAAATAAAGAGTAAATGATCTTAACCCTTCTATACTCTAGTAGAGGAAATAAGATATGTATACAAGTTTTGATAGTAGAGGCAAAAGTTAATAAATATAAAAGCAAGAAGGAAGAAAATTCTAGCAGTAAATAAGAGTGCATCATGAAGGAAATAGAGATGAGAAACAATATGGGTTGTAGAGATAGGCAAGACAATTAAAAGAGCCTGTGTAAACATATACCACAAAGAAGATCAAGGCTCATTCAAGAGATTATGAGCAGCCTTCTTCCAGTTTTGTTATTTCTTTTTTTAAATAGCTCTGGAGAAGATGCAAATGAATATACAGAAGAGAATAAAAATTGTCCAGCATTCTGTTACACTGAGGAAAAAGTTCTGTGAACATTATGTATTTTCTTCTATTCATCTTTCTATGCATATGATCAGATTAGAATAGAACAGGTTCATGGTGCTGGTTCAGCTCTGCTTGGTTCCTGGAGAGATGGTGCTGATGTTTTTAACTCTGCACTCATATGCCTAGCCCATTGCACATGTTCATGAACAGTCACTGACAAATGCCCGTGTTCCTTTGATAAGTTCAATACAACAAATCTCTGCTCAGCCTGTGTGAGTCAGGCTGTGTGCTTGTCAATGCCCGACACTCTCCATTGGATTAAGGATGGATCCAAATGAAGGATGTGTGGCTCCTAGAAAGAGGTGACCCAAAATTCATTTCCTGTTCAAATAGCTGGGTGGATCTGTGTACATGTGTACATTTTCTGTAACATAATGATTACTTCTTGACTTGAAGTATTACTGTCTGTCCAAAAAGGGAAATTTTTCCATTCTCAGATTTAATGATTATTTGAAAATTCAAATAGTACAGATAAGAATAAAATAAAAATTACCTGAAATCATGCCATCCAGAGATAAAATATTTTGACAGATGTTCTGTCAGCCTTTGTTTTTCTCTCTGTATGTGAGTATTTTTTTCCTACTCTAAAAATTATGGTCATCTTTCTGTATCAGTAAATATCAATTAGTAATTTACATTTTGATACAAACTGCTAAAATGTTCTTCAGCTATTTGCTCTCCCACCACTAGTTATGCCAGAAGTGGATATAATCATTCTAATTTGGGGATAGATTTTATTGACATGTAACAAATAGAAAAGTACCCAAATTATGACTTTATAGTTTAATGAACTTTTAAGAAGTAAACACACTTGAAAATCCTGTATCCAGACAAGAAACGGAACATTACCAGCACCCCAGGAAGCCGCCCTCAGTCACCACTTCCCCAAGGGGTAACCACTCTTCTGTTATCTGATTCGTAATCTTTTCTAATCTGGTGGGTAAAAAATAACATGTTTTTTTTGCTGGTTACTTTACTGAAGTTACTACTTAGAATATTTATAAAATTCATTGTAAGACCTAGATTTTGGAGGTTTAATCTTCTCTCTGAGAGGAAAAATGGCATCTGTTTAAGTTTGCAGAATGTGAAATGACTTGCCATAGTTGAAAAGAAACAAGGATTCTGTAATATGACCTTTTGTGATATATTATTTTCTCAGTAAATACTTGAGTTCCTTTGGGACTGGCACTGTGATTAAAAAAATTAAAAGCATCTGCCTTTTCTTTGAAATGGCAAATCTGCTGGAAAGATCAGTATCTTCTGCTGCTGGAGAGAATATTCTGTTTATGAACATGAGTAAGGATATGTGGCTAGAAGCTGACCTCTGCTGGAAGTTTCTGATATGATTTGGAGGAAAGAGCTCTGATCTTCCCTGGTGGCTGCTAGCTTTTCATTCAGTTTAAGCCTGCCTGCCTCTAGCTTTCCCTTGCAACTTCTCTTTTCTCTTTTCTTTATGCTATTTTCTGCTGTGATAGCAAATTTTGCCTAACAAAATGTGGGGCTTTCTGTGTGACAGGGCCTTTGTAAACATCTAACAGTTGACTTAAAATGAAATGTGCAAAAACAATTCGCCAGGTTGTGTCTCATGTACAAATACAGTCATGCGCAGCATAACGACGTTTCAGTGACAGACCACATATAGATGGTGGTCCTATAAGATTGTAATACTATATTTTTACTGTACCCTTTCTGTGTTTAGATACACAAACACCACTGTTACAATTGCCTGCAGTACTCAATACAGTAATATGCTGTACAGCTTTGTAGCCTAGGAACAATAGGCTATACCGTATAGCCTAAGAATGTATTAAGCTATACCATCTAGGTTTGTGTAAGTACACTCTTTGATGTTCACACAGTGACAAAATCAGCTAATGACCATCGTTTCTCAAAATGTATTCCCGTTGTTAAGCAACACATGACTTTAATGAGATTCAGTCCTGGAACTTAACACCAGAAGAGAGGGAGTAACTGGTTGCTATGTTTCTCTCCAGGAATCGACAAGGAGAACGTTGAACTCTCCCCTACCACTGGCCACTGTAACAGTGGACGAACTCGCCACGGATCCGCAAGCCAAGTGCAGAAGCAAAGAAGCGCTGGCAGTTTCAAACGTAATAGCATTAAGAAGATCGTGTGAAGCTTGCTTTCTTTCTTTTTTTAAACCAACGTAACATGGGCTCTTCACTAGTGACTCCTTCCCTAGCCGTGCCCCAATCCTCCATGTTGTGATGCTGCACTTCCTGTTTTATAATGAACCCATCCGGTCTGCCATGTTGCCAGATGATCAACTCCTGAAGCATTGCCTAAATTTAATGCTGCTTTTTTTTCTTTAACTTTTTTTTCTTCTACTTTTGGTGTGTATCTGGTGTATACAAGTGTTCAGAACAACTGCAAAGAAAGTGGGAGGTCAGGAAACTTGAACTGAGAACATCCCAATTGTGAGAGGATGAATTCTTGAATACCGCTACTACGGGCCATCCAAGAAAGCCATTTGCACAGAGCTCTGCCTTCTCTGGTTTCCCCTTCTTCATATAAAGTAAAGTGTTAGTCTTATTTACACACTTTTCAAGATAGAAGTTTATGGGAAAAATAATATTATAACCCCAGTATACTTAATCTTTTAGCTGTGGACTTTTTTTTAACCTTATAAATCTGAAAGAACCATAGAGGTCAAACCTCAGTGACTTGACACAATAAAGCCACAGGTGAGGTACTTTGGGGGGCGCGGGGGATTTAGTATTTTGTAGTGGATTCTTAAGAAATACTAACACTTGAGTATTAGCAATAATGACAGGAAAATAAGCGTGACCACACATATCTTAACCTTACTGAATTAAAGCTACGGGTTCTGAGGCCTTATCCAAACTCAGTCATCCAAATTAGTTTTTTTTCTGTCCAGTTGATTATCTTTTAATCTTTAAATATGCTAAAAGTCGTTTCTTTTTGTGTTTTGTAAGCCAAAACTATACTAAGTATAGTAGTTATACATTTTTCCCTCCTCTTCCTTTCTAAATAATTCCGAGCAGAGTAATCAGTGAACAAAGTGTTGAAAATTGTTCCCAGAAGGTAATTTTCATAGATGTTTACATTAGTTCCATAGAAAAATGGAATGGTACGTGACATTTAGAGTAGCTGATACTTTTGTGAAATGATTTTCCATGAAACATAGAGTATGGTGTATATTATCATAAATTTCTTTGATAAGATATATTTTTAAATGTCTTTAATTTTCCCCCTCCCCTCCAAAAAATCAGGAATCTCTTTAGCAAAACATTTGGGTTCTATATGGTAGAATTACATCCAATCACTGTGAAAAGACTGGTCAGCCTGCATTAGTATGACAATAGGGGGCCTTAGAGTTTGCTGCTATACTGAATAGTATGGATTATCTTGGCGCTGGAATTTCCATAGTAATGCAGACCCAGTTTCTTTGTGGTACCTGCAGTGTGCAAAATGATTTGACTTTAGTATCTGGATATTCCAATTTAGAATGAATGAAACCATATTTATTACAAAAGATATCCCCCTACTCCCAGGTTCCCTTTGTATATTAAGATATAATGGCTTTGGGAGGGGAAAAAAGAAACCTAGGGGAGAGGGGAGTTTCCTGTAGTGCTATTTCACTAGTGGATTTCAGTAAATTCCACAGCTAACTCAATAAAAAAAATGGTACATTTAAGTGTTCTGATTTTAATAATATAACACATTTCACATTTATCCACACAGTAACAATGTAATATGTTAATGTAAATAAAATTTCTTTTGATATTCAGAAATAACAAGAACTTAATTTTTTTAATTTGTTTACAGTCCTGGGAAAAGTAAAAATCATTTGCCAAAATAAAAGGAAAAAAACACCTTAGTGTTAATAGTGATTTTAGCATAGAATTGTTGGAAAATATTGAAGACAGGTGCAATTAACTAAACGTTTGTTTCTAACTATTGTAGAGGCTGCATTAGAAGAAAGTGTTTATGATAACAGAACAACTAAGAAGGTAAAGAGAGATTAGAACTGAGTTTAGAAACAGATCACTAACCTAGTGCCAAGAATGCCAGTATCTCGGCTCTTCTCACTGCTTCCAGAATAGGTGGCACAGCTTCTTGGCTCCTGGCATAGCTGGCAGTGTGAGCCTTAAATAGTTTTGGTTCAGTGTTTTTCCTCTTCTCGTTTGTTGGTTTGGTGCATATGATGGTGGGTGTTACGCTATTTTGCTTCTCCCATCAAAATAGAGAAACTTCCAATAGTTTACTGTTTAAAAAATACTAATCTTTCCATTAAAAGTTTACCAAGGTATGCTATTCTGTACCTCATGAAATGGTCAGCATTGTACAAATCAAAATTGAGCCGCCTTTGAACAGCAAAAATAATTTTGACCAGTGCATCCTAGGAATTTGAAAACATATTAAGGTTTAAGTTTTACCTTGTTTAAAGAACGTCCAACTTTTGAGGAAAATCTAGCTTTCCAGGTATCTAAAATGGACATGAGATAAATCTGTCACCATTACGTGTCCCCAGAGAAATGAAAGATTTTTTTAGGTCTCATACTTGTAATCTACAAAATAAATTCTGAAGTTCAGAGCAAGTTGCCCATTTTGTATAATTTGATGTAAGCTCTAAAAGGAACATTGTAAGTAATTTGTTTGGGGTTTGTGGATGTTTCCCCTGCCTTTTTAAAGAGGAAAACAGTAACTCAGTCATGTTTTTGTCTTGCATAATCTACCTGTTAACACCAGTGCTCCTCCTGTCCCGAGGGCTTTAAATGCCCTTGTTTGCCAAGATCGAGATGCAGTTCACTAGCTTTGAGGGGAAGTGGCTGGAGCTCTGTCTTCCATTCACCCAGCTCGTGCTCAGGACGGAGCCCAGTGCTGAGGACACCACAGTGAACGGTCAGCTCCACCCCTGTGGACCAGTGTCCTAGTGGGGAAGACAGTGCAAGTCAGCAACCCTCCCAGATTTGTACGTTTTCGGTTTCATTTTGGGTTTTTGTTTGGTTTTTTTTTTTGGTTTTGTTTCTACATCTCCCCTCCCTCCCTCCTGCCCCTCCCCCTGCATAATGAGGCATGTCTTATTCAATGTTATGCAATGGACTTATACAAAAATTCACTCTTAGTGTCAGCCACACAATTTTTTTAATGCAGTATATTCACCTGTAAATAGTTTGTGTAAAATTTGACAGAAAAGTATATTTACTACACTGTAAATACATGTGATGATATATTGTATTATTTTGCTTTTTTGTAAAGCAGTTAGTTGCTGTACATGGATAACAAACAAAAATTTGATTATTCTCGTGTTAGTATTGTTAACTTCTTCCTGCAACTGCGTTACATCATTTAAAGAAAATGCTATGTATTGTAAACTTACATTGTATATGATAACTTACTCTCCCTTCCATTCGGGCCTAAACTTTGGCAGTTCCCTTGTCTACAACCTTGTTAATATTGTAAGCAATTGTACGCCAGCAGGAGAAATACTGCCCAGCAGACAAAATCGATCATTGTAGGGGAAAATCATAGAAATACGTCTCAGATCATTGTTGTTCCCTACCCCATTTTCCTCCTTGTGTATGTACTCCCTCACCCCCCCCATTTTTTAAGTAAAATGTAAATTCAATCTGCTGTAAGATGTGAGGAGTTATTTAATTTCTTCACATGCATCAAGCTTGGTTTCTCACTTTCCCCCACTTCTCCCTGATCTTTTGAAACATTAAGGCCATTTGCTTTCTTTTAAGGATGTTTTTTGGGTCTCCTCCTTCCCTCAACCCCATGGGAAAGAACTTTCTATTTCTAGAAACTCTCTAAACTAAAAGTAAAATGATTTTGTTGAAACACTTTTTTAGGGCATGCTACATTCAGGGGTAACTATTCTCTGGGATAGGTTGACTTATTTTAAAAGGAGCAGTGAATCAGAAATGGCAGAACACCCATAATTGACCACTTTTTAGCTTTACCCCTACGGAATCTTCTGCGACTATATATGTGTAAACAATATCAACCACCTCCCCTGGCTCAGCTGCCCCAGATTTTGTTTTTTCATTTACTTCATCATGTGGGCCACCTCCCTGCTCCCGATGGAGAAGGAATCCAGCCTAGACCGTGTGGTGAGCTAAGAGCTGTCCCCAAAAAGGTAACAGTGTCTAACATTGAACAAAGGACTGAAAAAGGCCATGCAGCAGATACCTGCAGGTCTGAGGCAAGTGCTGGTCTGTTTGTGGGCAGGCTGGGAAGGCAGGAGAGAGCTTGCTTGATACTCTGGTCCCATCCCAAACCCTAGAGGCAAACTCTCCAGAGAATGGGGTCCTGGTGCATTGGGTTGGGGTGGGGGGGTGGTGAGCAGTATGTGTTTGAAGCTTCTTAGGCAATTTCACTGGGCATCCAGTGGTTTAAACACCACTGGAGTAAAGAATTGAAAACTCAAATACTGCAAATAGCTGTCTTTTCCCTGTGGCCTAAAGCATCTTAGTCAACTCTGCATGTCTTTGCGGGAGTGACCCTCTGGATCACACCTCTCCATTCCTGTACAACAAGGACGTGGACCATGTCTTATATTTTTTGTGGGCCCCTGTGCCCACTATTTGCCTGCACTGGGCTTTGCTCTCTGGGACACTCCCAAGCTAGACTGGAGATTCTGAACTGCCTGGCCTGAGAGTTGATTCCTATAGGGGGTTCGGGAGGGCCTGGAAGAATAGTAAAAACTTAACCCACAACCAAGTGGTAGCATCTGTATTCCTCTTTTTCCAGAAAGTAGACCATCCCCCACCCCCACCCCCTGCCCCCAAGGTAAGCCCCTAGTGGTAGCAGACATCTATGGCATTTACCCTCATTCCTGGTTCTCCCTTGGCTCCTACCAGTAATGCTGCTTACACAACACTGCACATCACTACAGCCTCTGACAGCCGAGTCCACATTCAAGGGCAATTAATTGCCCCGAGGAATCTGCCAGACCTGTCTTGATTAGAAAGTCATTCTTCAAACTGAAGTGAGTTCCCTTTAAGACCCCTTTAGCTGCCAATTTAAAAGAAGCCCTTTTGCAATGTTGATTATGTTTCTATAAATATTAGAACCGTACTCTCTCTAGAAACATAGTCACTGTTGGTTTGAATCTCTCACGTTTTTTCCTTGTAGAAGTGCTGGCTACTCATAAGTGGAAATTTTGTAATGTAACATGGAATTGTAATTTCCATCAACAGGTTTGGCTTTTTTTAAAAGTGCCTTCTAAACATCGACTTACACCGTGTATGCACATACATATAACGTATGTATGTAAATATATGCCTACATGTATGCACATTTCAAGTTTCCAGAGCAGCTTCATACATTTTTACCTAAATTAGGCTAAATTACTTTGTCTTTTTTTTAATCTCTGAAAAGTCATACAGCAAAATAATTCTAGGTCTTTCCCCATGTACTTATGTTGGGAATCAAGCTAAGAGCGATAAAGAGAAGTAAGCCTCTGGGGTTACAGGGTTCAGAACTTCCCCCCACCAGGGCCACTTCCTTGATAAAAAATATAGTGAGGTCAGGCTGGTTGGTGGCTCATGTTTGTAAACCCTGCACTGTGGGAGGCTGAGGTGGGAGGATCGTTTGAGGCCAGGAGTTCAAGACCAGCCTGGGCAACATAGGGAGCCCCTGTCTCTACAAAAAATTTAAAAATTAGCTGGGCATATGATTGTAGTCCTAGCTACTCAAGAGGTTGAGGTGGGAGGATCACTTGAGCCCCAGAGTTGAAGGTTACAGATAGCTGTGATGACACAACTGCACTCCAGCCTGGCCAATGGATCAGGACCCTGTCTCAAAAAAAAGTCACACTGGAATCCTAATAGGGAGGGCCCTTTCCTGCTCAGAAGTTCAGACAGCATTGCTTAACAATATTTTTAATATTTTCTTCTCTTATTTTTAAGAGAAAAAAATGTCAACAAATATATCCTCAGCTGATTGTATTCTTGTTTAAAGAAACATTTTCAGTTGGTTATAATTATGGAAACAAGAAAGCTTGGCCTCTGCCCTTTGTAAACTCATGATTTAGTGGAGAAAACAGCCACATAAACAATGGCCACAGTGTCCAGAGGTGGGGACAGAGTTCTTAGAGGGTCACAGAGTGACTGGCAGGGTTGGACTAAGGAGTTGGATCTTGAAAAATGACCAAAAGGTTTGTCCAGGTGGAGATATGTCCAGGGAGTAGTTGAAAGTAGGGCTTGGGAGTTTTTAGCGTGTAGGAGGTAACTGAGGCTGTGAACAGCCTGGCCCAGAGAAGGCAAGTGGCATAGACGTGCTCAGGCGGGAAGCAGCGCACGGTGAAGGAAACTGGCTTGCTGTGTTCTTATTTTCCTCCATCCTCCCATCCCAGTACTAACCAGGCCCGACCCTGCTTAGCTTACAAGGTCACACGAGATGGGGACGTGTACAGGGTGGTGTGGCCTTAGACTATTTTTCTCTATTCTTTCGTCCCACTTGGGAAATGCAGCCTAGTTTTCTACATTTAAAAAGTATAGGCAGACATGCCTTAGCCCCAGACCACAAAAACAGTGGCACTTTTTCTATCCCAGCAATTCTAAAGGTTTGAGTCTGGCCCAACATCCAAGTAGAATGAGAAATTGATGGTGAAGGATGCTCCCTTTCCGACTTGGTCATTTGTGGATGGAAGGCAGAAAGGAATTAGGTGATCTATGCCTTAATCGAAAACTCCACCACCACCACCGACACTCATGTCTAGGATTCTACAATAGACAAAAAAAAATCATTTCTAAAGTACCGAGTCTTTCTGAGTTTGCAGCAGGCAGTCAGCCAGCAAACATTTACTGGGCACTTTGTTTTCACAAAGTAACTTGGGCCTCAGCACCTCTTGGAGATGCTTTCTGGTCTCCCACTGGCTACGCTGAGGGCCCTTCTCTTCCTGCTGTGACAGCTTCTTGTTACAATGTCGTGATCATCAACTATCTTCCTATCTTCCTGGTTAGACTATGGTCCTTCCAGGGGTAGGTACCACACTTTGTTCAAAGGTGCTCAGTAGCCCAGGTGCTATGGCTCACACTGTAATCCCAGTACTTTAGGAGGCCTGAGGCTAAGGATCACTTGAGGCCATGAGTTTAAAACCAGCAGGGGGCCGGGCGTGGTGGTTCACGCCTGTAATTCTAGCACTCTGGGAGGCCTAGACAGGCAGATTGTTCCAGCTCAGGAGTTTGAGACCAGCCTGAGCAAGAGGGAGACCCCATCTCTACTAAAAAAAAAAATAGAAATTAGCTGGACAACTAATATATACAGAAAAAATTAGCCGGGCATGGTGGCGCATGCCTGTAGTCCCAGCTACTGGGGAGGCTGAGGCAGAAGGATTGCTTGAGCCCAGGAGTTTGAGGTTGCTGTGAGCTAGGCTGACGCCACGGCACTCTAGTCTGGGCAACAAAGCGAGACTCTGTCTCAAAAAAAAAAAAAAAAGCATGACTAACCCCCAAAGCCAAAAAAGCTTATTTTTCACCCTCACTATAGGCCCCTTGCTGGCTAGCAGGATCTGCTCGCCCCATTTCTAGTGGCCCCAGAATGTGCGATGAGCCATCACCACAAGTAGCCGACCCTCATGCCACAGGGGAAGAGAGCCCAGGCCACGCTTGCAATGATGGAAACGTCCCATGTCTGCAAGTCCAGTGCAGCGGCCAGTGTCCACACTGGCCGCTGAACACCTGAGATGTGGCTAGTGAGAAGGCGGAACTGAATTCTGTATTTAGGTTTAATGAAATGTGAATAGTTACACGTGGCTAGTGGCTACCAGATTACACAGAGCGGCATCTGGAAGGTCTCGCATCAGCAATTAAAGGCTCAAGGCCAGATGGGAGTCACTTCTGCTCAAGGTCTTTGCCAGAACTTGGCACACAGCTTCACAAAATCACAAGGGTCAGAAAGAGCTATACTCCTCTGTCCGAAAAATAGAGAGCTGGAAATGTTGGCCACCAACACTAATGACACCTTTGAGAGGGAAGGACTTCGTGAGCCAAAAAGCAGAGGAAAAAAATCCCAGGACCATGCTTTGACTGCCTAACGTTAAAATGTCCCCATGTCCCCAAAAAATCACATGCAAAAGTAGAAGGCCAACCAATGCAGACATTGCTCTTATTATAGAGAGTTCATAAAAATCAATCTTAAGAAAAGACCCAAGTAGAAAAAAAACACAAAAAAATGGCCGAGTACTGCTGAATCACAGAATGGAAATACTGTCCCAACTGCGACTTACACGATGGCAAAGGTCATCACACTCATTAGTAAACAAAACGCACAACGAAACAGTAGATACCATTTTCACCTGTCAAATTCTCAAACTGTTGCACTAAAAAACAAATTTATTTTTAATTTAAAATTAAAATTAAAGAAGTATTTAATATCTGGTGTGGGTCAAGTGTGTGGTACGTTGGGCTCCTCTGTACTTGGCCTCGTCCTTCTGTATCAACCAGCCATGAACACGCCCACACCGTCTGCCCCAGCAGTGCTCTGCGTAGCCGTCTAGCCTAGAGAAAGAAACAACCAAAGAGCTAAGACTTTCATCAAAGCATTATTTGCAATAGCAGAACACCTGAAGACAACCAAAATGATGGTTAAATTATCTACATTCATGTAGCAATTTCTGGAAGCTGACCACTTCCATATGCAGCCTTTAAAAATGGGCTTTAGGAATAATATTTATTCGACCTGAAGAGAAACCAGAGCATTAGGAATAATATTTAAATTTTTTGGGGGGGAGACTTCCAAAAAAATCAAGAATTTTAAAACTGCATATGAGGGTTGATCTTCAATTACATAAATAAATACACGTATATATATATTATATAATAGTTTGTGTGGTTTAGACATAGGAAAAAGATAAAAAGGAAATGTATCCAATGTTAACGATGTATGGTTTATTTTTGTCTCTTTTTTATGTTTGCCTATATTTTCTAAGCTTTTTACAATGAGCATTATTGCTTTAAAAATAAAAGTTAGGTTGTTTTTAAGAGTGAGGGTAATGCTGACTTTTTTTTTCTTTTTTAAATTTTTAAATATTTTTATTATTTTTTGTCTTTCTTTTCAGTGCCACCATGAAGGACTTGATAATGCTGACTTTTAATTGTACTAAAAAGATGCTCACATTAGTGAGATTCATTCAGGTAGTAAATTAACTACTATCTCTTGGATGTTTTTACTTTTACCTTTCCATTTATCAAGAGATGGCTTTTTACCTAGTTAGTTTATTTATTTGTTTGTTTTTGGGGGTTTTATTTAATTTTTTTTTTTTTTTTTTTTTGAGACAGAGTCTCACTTTGTTGCCCAGGCTAGAGTGAGTGCCGTGGCATCAGCCTAGCTCACAGCAACCTCAAACTCCTGGGCTCAAGCGATCCTCCTGCCTCAGCCTCCCAAGTAGCTGGGACTACAGGCATGCGCCACCATGCCCGGCTAATTTTTTCTATGTATATTAGTTGGCCAATTAATTTCTTTCTATTTATAGTAGAGACGGGGTCTTGCTCTTGCTCAGGCTGGTTTCGAACTCCGGACCTCGAGCAATACACCCGCCTCAGCCTCCCAGAGTGCTAGGATTACAGGCGAGAGCCACCGCACCTGGCCTATTTGTTTGTTTTTTGAGACAGGATCTCGGATCATCGCCCAGGCTAGAGGGCAGTGGCGTGATCACAGCTCACTACAACTTCAAACTCCTGGGCTTGAGCGATCCTCCTGCCTCAGCCTCCCGAGTAGCTGGGTTTACAGATGTGCGCCACCAAGCCTGGCTCATTTTCCTATGTTTTGTAGAGATGGGGTCTTGCTCTTGCTCAGGCTGGTCTCGATCTGGCCTCAGCCTCCCAAAGTGCTAGGATGACAGGCAGGAGCCACCGTGCCTGGACTTTTTATCTAATTTAGATTCCAGGGAGCTGGGTTTATTTTTCCTTCCTTAGGGGAATATTTGCATGACTGCTTTGGAGTGATTCAGGCAAACTGCCTGTCACCTCCATCAACTAGAGAGAGTGCTGGTCACCACAAACCATTCACAGTTACTACTTTTGCTCGCAAGTTACAACCTTTCAAGGTTAAGAGGGTTGATGGGGAATGGTGCTTGCCCTTAAGAAGCTCTCAGGCTATTAAGGGGTCTACAAAGATGCACCATGTAAATACAAAGTGAAGGGCATGCACACTTAACTACAATCCAGTCGTTTTCCTCCATGTTTTGGGTTTCTAGGCACCTGCTCCCTGTCTCCGTTCTTCTACACTCTTTTTTTTTTTTTTGAGACAGAGTCTCTGTTGCCCAGGCTAGAGTGAGTGCCGTGGCATCAGCCTAGCTCACAGCAACCTCAAACTCCTGGGCTCAGGCAATCTTCCTGCCTCAGCCTCCCAAATAGCTGGGACTACAGGCATGAGCCACCATGCCCGGCTAATATTTTTTCTATATATATTTTTTAGTTGGCCAATTAATTTACTGCTATTTATAGTAGAGACGGGGTCTCGCTCTTGCTCAGGCTGGTCTGGAACTCCTGAGCTCAAACGATCCGCCCACCTCGGCCTCCCAGAGAGCTAGGATTACAGGCGTGAGCCACCCACCACACCTGGCCTGTTCTCCTACACTCTGACAGCGTTTCCTTCACCCTCCTCTTCACCCATCCCCTCAGCCCTGAGAAGAGGGCCTGGTGTCCCGGCCAGGGCAGGGCCGGGGGTGGGCACGGGGCATCACAGCGCATCACAAAAACATTCTAGGAGCGTCTGCACGAAGTTCTGTGGGAGCAGAGCAGTGAGGGCAACTAACTCAGGGAAGCCTTCTCGGAGGGGGTGGCATTCGAAGGATGACTGGGGGAGGGGGCAGGACAATCCCAGTGAGAGGGAACAGCACGTGCAAAGCAGGCTGGCATTGCACTGGTCAAGCCCATGCTGAGTCGCCGTCTTGGAGTCTACGCCACACAACGCCTGGGATGTCGCAAGTGCTCGGGAATGGGTACCTGCGTGCGGTAGGCGGTCTTACTGTTCTGTCACCTCTGAAGGAACAAAGGGCGTCACAGCATAACGGGCCTGCCTGCTTGTTGCCCACGCTGAGAATTTGAGTCTTTCTTTTAGGCAGAAGGGGGCAGCAGAGAAGGCTGGAAACAGGGCGACGTGCTGATCCCTGTGGCGGGTAGGAGGTGAGACCCTCACCCTGGCTTGGACACTGCGTCCTAAACAGTGAGGATCCGGGAGGTGACCGCTGGTGCCCTGCGCGGAAGCTACTTTCAGGGGCCATTTCTGTGGCTGACGAGGGGACCTGGAGCCCAGCTGGGTAGAATAAGTAAGGTTTGGGTTTTTCTTCTTAGAATCCTGCAGGGAACGTTAGCCGTCAGCTGGCCCTGTTTCTGAGGGTCGCAGAACGCTCACAGCAAGAGCTCAGGCAGCAGAGGAAGAGCGAGGTCCCCTCCTGCACCCCAGGGGTGCCCCCGCCCTGTCCCGCCAGGGTCTGGCACTCCCCAGGCAGCGCTGGCTGTGGCCATGAGCTGGAGCCTCTGTCTCTGCTGACCCAGGCATATTTTGGGACAGGCGAAGAAAGCAAATAAGTTCACACCACCTTCCTCACCTCCAAAGTGACAATTATTCATGGCTTTTAAAAAACCCAGCAGGTTGTGAGCAGGAAGAAACTGTGAATCCTGCCCCATTTTCCAGACAACATGGACGATGAAGTCAAGGCCCATAGATGAAAATGCAGATACGTTCCCCTTCTAGACTGTTCTAAAGCGCTCCGTACTGACACTCAGGCTGGTCTCGAACTCCTCGGCTCTAGCGATCCTCCCACCTCAGCCTCCCAAAGTGGTGGGATTAATGGCATGAGCCACTGCCCCTGGCTCTCAGGGGACAGTGTGTGGAGGGGGGACACATTTGTTTAGCCTAACACACCTATTTGTCCAGCCCTTAATTTATTCCTTCCTTAACTGTGTTGGTCTGGGGCAGCGTGCTAGGAGCTGGGAGCTTGAGAAATCAAGAGAAATGGACAGGCCGGGCGAGGTGGCTCACACCTGTAATCCTAGCACTCTGAGAGGCTGAGGCGGGAGGATTGCTCCAGGTCAGGAGTTCGAAACCAGCCTGAGCAAGAGTGAGACCCCATCTCTACTATAAATAGAAAGAAATTAATTGGCCAACTAATATATATAGAAAAAAAATTAGCCGGGCATGGTGGCGCATGCCTGTAGTCCCAGCTACTCTGGAGGCTGAGACAGAAGGATTGCTTGAGCCCAGGAGTTTGAGGTTGCTGTGAGCTAGGCTGACGCCACAGCACTCACTCTAGCCTGGGCAACAAAGTGAGACTCTGTCTCAAAAAAAAAAAGAGAAATGGACAAATCCCTACCCTCAAGGACCTCATGGTCACTCCTGTGACCTTTCATACCTGTTTCCAGGATGCTCTTGTGATAGACAACAGGAGTAAAATGTGGTAAGGATCGTCAGGGGGACAACAGCAACCACTCGCTACCCTGTGGCACTGTTCTGACATTTGCATATATGGAGGAACCTACTGGCCCTCACCATGGCCTCAGCCCCACCTATGCAGGCGGCTCCACTCTTCACCTCTTTACACAAGAGCTGCAGGAGCACGGGGAGAGGAGGTCAAGGCGGTGAGGAGGGTGTGATCATGGAAGGCTTCCTGTAGGAAGTGCCACTTCCACTGAATAAGGACAGGAATTGGACACGGGAAGTGGGGTGGTGGAAGGGGAGTGACCCCCCTCCCCCAGCAAGAGGGAGGCAGGAGGGAGCTTGGATGCTCCCAGACAGGGATGAGGACAGGCAAGAATGTAAAGACAGTGTAAAGACAGTGCATGGAGCCAGCTCAGACAATGAGGGCCATTGAGGGCTTTTCAGCACCGGAGGGACCAGGCCAAACGTGTCTGTTCCTAGAGAGTGGGCTGGAATCCCAACTGCCCCTTCCATGTGTATTTCCCAGAGTGTTCCCAGCCTGCAGAGGTTGCTGCAGCTGTTGGAAGTCACCTGGAGAATCAGAGGTCACCTGGAGGAAAAGGAGGGCGGAAGGGAGGCTCCCAGCCTTGACCAACAGGGGCCTCCCTGGGGCAGTCCCCTCCACCCTGGGGCTCCCAGCCTTGCAGTGGGCCCTGGCATAGGCATCGTCCTGCCACATCTGCTCGGGGCTGCACTTTGAACTCCCAGATCAACATGTTGGAGCCCTAGGGGCCTGTCCCAGGTCCACCTCCAAGGACCCAGGAACCCCATAAAACGCACCACCTTTGAGCGTCCTTTGGATGGACGGGCACTCAGCAGGCCCTCTGGGCTCCCAGAGTCTGGGACCTCAGTGTAGACCACACTGTGCCGTGACTACCCCATCAAGCTCAGCAGGGGCAGGGGCGTGGCTGCTCCCCTTTCTCTATCCCCCCAGCATGCCTGGCACCGCATAGGTGTTCAGTAAAAACAATGTGACAAACCCAGAGAGCTGCCTGTGACGTGCTGTGCTGGTCCCAGCAGCACGGCAGGAAGCAAGAGACCCAGTGCCAAGCCCGCATCCGGGGACACAGACAGGCATCCCTCAAACCTCTCCCAAGAGAGGTAAAACTGCACAGGGACCTGGCCAAGGAGAGTCGGGGGGCAGGAGGGCTCCCCTGAGGAAGGGACTTTTGAATTTGGTGCGATCCTGTCTTTGGGGAGAAGAGCTGCAGATCTGGTTGTGGGCTTCTGCCTTGGTCCACCTGAGATCTGGTCACGCTCAGGTCTGAGGCCCCCACTTCTGCCAGCTGAGGCGGGTGGGGTCTCCCAGCCCCCCCCCCCCCCCCCCCCCCCGCCCGGTTTTGGGGGATGCAGTGCCAGGCAGAGCTCCGAGAGCCATTTCTTCAGCTCCCACCAGGGGGCAGCACCGGCTCCTGCCGATCTCTGTGCTGAGCCTCTGGGGTGACACCAAATGGGCACCAGCTGACCTTGGATCAGGGTGGCGGCAGCGCAGCCCCCAGCTTCCTCTCCCTACCCCAATGCCAGGCGCTTGCTGGACCTCCAGCAGCCAGGCCGCTCCATCTTCCGTCCTTCGCTCCCCACCTCCTCCTCCTCCGCTTCACAGGGCAGGCGGGAGGGGAGCAGGATGGCTCAGCCTTCAGCTGCCCTGTAAGAGAGGTGCGACAACCCCTATGTCCCCAGAGGAGGAAACTGAGACTCCAAAACGTTAGTATCTTGCAGGGGGACATCCAGCCAGCGGAGATGCCCACCCTCTTCCCAGAACACCCCCACCCCGACCCCATGGCCTCCCCTTCCTGCTTTCCCATCTTTGGACTCTCCAACCCCCAACTCTCTCCTGCCAAGAGGTACTGCCTTGCATGGCTTCCAGGGGAATCCGAGTGTCAACAGAGGAAGGGCAGCTAAGGGCCAGGATTGCCCCGGGAGCCAGGGCTGCACAGCAGCGGGCTGGCCCACTGTCAGAGAAGCCACACACACGCAGTCCCTGCATGGGATCTATTTGGGGTTGGGAGGAAGAGCATAGAGGTAGGACCTGGGACCAGAATGGGGACGCCACTCAGTCCACGTGCAGAGCCAGCACACCCTGGACTCCCTGTCTGGGCTGCTGCACTGCTCTTGGCTCCTGCACGTGATGGAGCCATCTCCTCCCGGCAGGGGCTTCCTCTGGGTCCGCTCTTGGCTAGAGAGCTCACGAAGGTGATTGACACATATCTCGCCCTGTTTCCCAACATGTCGGGGAGATGGGCACCCCACCGGAGACATACGGAGCTAAGTGGGCATCTGGAAGAGGGGCCCAGAACTCAGACCAGAAGGCAAGATGCCATCAGGGAAGGCTTCCTGGAGGAAGACACCTCTGTGCCCACCAGGAAAGCATAAGTGGGAGTGGGCTCGGCCAAGGGCGGTTTTGGGGTTGGGGGCAGTCATTGCCACAAGGACCTGCAGGGCTCAGCAGGGCAGTGCAGAGAGGGGAGGGAGCGGGCCCTGAAGTTGGGCTGGGCGTCAGCATGACAGGCTGGGACTAGGCTCAGCTGAGCACCACTGGGGGAAGGTCTGGCGGCTGCGGCCAGCACTCAGGATGGAGAGTCTGCCCTGGACTTACTGTTCGAGCAGGGCTGGCAGGGAGATGGGACGAGGTGGGGACCAGGGAACGGAGGGAACTTCCCCAAGGCCTTGGGCGGCCCTGGGCCCTGCGACCGGCAGGCTAGTGGCAGAGCCTTGCTTTTCCTTCCTCCTGCCTGACCCTGATCTCTTTACCTCCGCCGCCTCGGGGTGCCCTAAGACCACACAGGGGTGCCTGGAGACTGCTCGTTCCCAAGCAGCACAGAGAAGGTTAAAGAAGAGTCTGGAGCCATCCAGACCCGGGTGTGAATCCCGGCCTCCCTCTCGCAAGCTGTGTGGCCGCGGGTAAGCAGTGCGGCCTCTCTGGGTCTGGCTTTCCCAGAGCTGAAAGCAGTCCCCGAGCACGATCCAGCGTGGGAGCGCCGGGGACACCCGGAGCGCCCGGTGCGCGCCAGGCCCCCGCAAAGAGCACGCTAAGCGGGGACGGGCCGAGCGCAGGGCGGGGGCGCTGGAGGCCCAGGAGGGGGGCTGGGCGCGGCGCGGGTGGTCGGGGGCTCAGGCCTCAGAACTGAACTCTCCAAGGAGGGCGGCGCCCTCGGTCAGCTCTGAATTTCCGGCCGCTTGCCGCGCACCGCGTCGCCGCGGGCGCCCACCCTGCCCGCTTTCCAGGGGAAGAGGCGGGCTCGGTGACGCCGGGGGAAACTGAGTCCGCGGGGCACGCGGCTTTCGCGGCGCGCTCCCACCGCCGGCCCCGCGCGGGCGGCTCCTTTTGTCTGCAGCGTCCCCTCCCCGCGGCCCCTCCCCCTCCCCGCCCCTCCCCCTCCCCCGCCCGCCGCGGCCCCGCCCCCGCCCCTCCCCCTCCCCCGCCCGCCGCGGCCCCGCCCCCGCGGCCCCTCCCCCGCCCGCCGCGGCCCCGCCCCCG
>VSMD01029381.1:114074-147224 GCA_008750895.1 Mirza zaza
CGCCCCGCCCCCCCCCCCCCCCCCCCCCCCCCCCCCCCCCCCCGCCCGCCCGCCGCGGCGGGGCTGCGGCGCGGCTGCTGACACGGATCCCGCCGCCGCCGGGCGGAGGCTGCGCGGCGCGGCCCCGGCGGCCCGGAGGGCGCGCGGCGGCGGCGATGGCGGCGGCGGCGCAGCGCGGGCGGCGGCGGGCGCGGCGGGCGGCGCGGGGCTCGGGCTAGCCGCGGGGCCGGCGCGGATGGCGGGCGGCGCGGGCTGGGCGGGCGCCCCCGCGGCTCTGCTGCGCTCCGTGCGCCGCCTGCGCGAGGTGTTCGAGGTGTGCGGCCGCGACCCCGACGGCTTCCTGCGCGTGGAGCGCGTCGCGGCGCTCGGACTGCGCTTCGGCCAGGGCGAGGAGGTAAGCGGGCCGCGGCCCCGCCACGCGCGCCCCGCCGCCCGCCCCCCACCCCCGGCCGCCCGCGGGCCCCGCGCCCCGGACGCCACCCTCCCCTCCGCCGCAGCCGGGGACCTCGGACCCCGGGGCGTCCCCCGCCCGGCCGGGCCTCGCTCCCCACCGTGGGCGCCCGCGCCGGGAGCGTCACGCGTCACGCCCAGGGCGGCCGCTGTGCCCACCTTCGCTCGCCGGCAGCGCGGGGCCTCCGAGCGGTCTGCCGACCCTGGATGTCGCCGGGGGCGGGGGGCAGAGGGGAAGGGGCTGTCGGAATCCAGCCTCGGGACCCCCAGGACCCCCACCCCGCCCTCCCTGCGCAGACCGAGATGCCGGGGTCTGGGTACGTCTGGGCCTAGCCAAGGGGTGGAAGGGACAGGTAGGGGCGCTCTGCAGCCGTGGCGCCCTGACTGCGCCCTCCCACCCCGCCTGGAACGCAGGAGGTGTCAGCCTGGGGCCATCCTGGAGTCCCGGCCCAGGGCCTGGTGACCCCCCATTGGGGCTCTGGCCTGGCTGGCGGCTGGTGGCGGTGCGGGAGCCGAGCTGGGCGCGGGTAGCAGAGCAGAGTGCTTTCCTGCGGTGGGGCCCCATCTATCTGGGGAAAGCAAGCGGGAGTGATGTGGGTTGCTAGCAGGGTTGTTACCGGTTGACAATCGGTGCTGCCAGTGCGGCGGAGAGAGTAACATCAATAAATGCCCAATAGTGTCCTCTCACTGCTGTTGGCAGGAGGACTGGTGACTGTGTCTTAGGAGGGACACAGGGCTCCCACTGGCAGAGGGTTGCTGGGAGAACACCCCCCACCCTCATGCTACTGCCCACTCGGAAGTGGTTGCAGTTTTCTCCTAGGGACCGAAGCCCTGAGTAGTGGGTTTCCCAGGCCACCCACCCAAGGCCTCAGGCCCTGCATGGGGAGCCTGGGGCCATGGGCCTCTCACATGGGCACTGGCTGGCATTCTGTTCCGGGGACAGGTCAGGACTAGCATTTTAGAACATGAGAGAAGCTGGATGGTGGCCAGGTTGGGCCCGTGCCTCCCTGTCACCTGACAAGCGGTAGATAATAGATAATCATCTCTGCGTGGGCACCTGGGCATGGCCGGGTCCTGGGAGTTCCCGAGAGCAGTCGGTGGCGGAGCGTGAGGCAGGTGTCAGGTT
Organism: Mirza zaza; assembly: GCA_008750895.1. Taxonomy (NCBI): domain Eukaryota; kingdom Metazoa; phylum Chordata; class Mammalia; order Primates; family Cheirogaleidae; genus Mirza; species Mirza zaza. The sequence continues at coordinate 115,651 of VSMD01029381.1, forward strand.
TGAGAACTTAGGCACCCTGTCCCGGGAAGCCCACTACTGCAGTTCCTGCTGGAGCCCACCCTCCCCTCTGCCGGGCTTTGCTCAGGGGCATTTCCTGCTGCCACCATGGTCCTTCTGTTTCTGCAAGGCCCAAGCAAGCCCTCCCTTTTCCAGTGGCTCCATGTGGGGCAAGCTGAGCAGACCCTAGTATGGGGGCAGTCCAGCCCTCTTAGGATGCAGGCGGGGCAAAAGAGCCACCCAGCTCTGGCTGGAACCTGGAGTTCCAGAACCACAGAGCTTCCATGCTGGGAAGGGCTTCCCAGCAACCCCTGGCAGGAGGCCACTGCCCTGGCCATGTGTCCTCCACAAGCCTCACCATCTTACCCCCAGGCTGGACAGCTCCTCTCCTTAGAACCCTCTGCCTCACACGCTCCAGAGGAGAACCTGCTTGTCACTTAGTCATCACGGTTCTGCACCCTGTGACAGACTCACGTGAGTCTCTCTTCTACGCAGCAGACTTTACATATTTGAAAACAACACTCCTGCCCTTCACTCCTTCCCACCCACCCTGCCATCTTCCCTTCTCTAGGCCAGATACCCCCTGTTCTGAAGCCTTGAACCATCTCCATATGCCCCAGCAGAAGCCAACCTCTGGCTTCTGTCCCTGGAGCTGCCATGGACTAATTCTGTGGCTCAGTTTTGCTAGCAATACGTGAAGGGGCTGGACCAGGAGCCCCCTAGCACTGTTCCAGCCCCAAGACCCCCTACACGTGCGCATGGTGTGCCACACTTCCCATTCATAGTAATTTTCTGTCCCCCGAAACCTCTAGAAATCTGTTTTAGAAACCTCTGCCAGGCCAGGGATCCTCTACCCTACCCTGAGGGGAGGGTCAGCGGTTTGTTCTTTTTAAAACACCGTCTTATATTAGTACAGGAGCAGTTTATGTGCACAGCAGAAAATTAGAATATGGACAAGCAAAAACAAAAGCATTGCGTCCCCATCTTCCAGCGAGCCTTTCTGTGGCACTTTTGTCAGATGCTCCCAGAGCCGCTTCTGTGCATAAGTGTAGATTCTCTCCATAAAATGAGATCATACTGTGCATACCGTTTGGTAACCTCATTTTTTTTTTCCAGTAAAGGGTCATCACTTTTCTGCTTTAGTAAATTTTCATCTCATTGAATATGCAGACCTTTTTCAGATTTCTCTGTTTGACCTCAAAATGTCTGTGTTCGCTGTTTGGTTTAAACCAGTTTCCTCTGCGGGTCTGTGCAGTGTATCTGGTGCTTGTGGCCCTTCGGTCTCTCTTACTCTAACACAATTCCTGTTTCTTTCTTTTTTTTTTTTTTTTCTTTTTAATGATCCTGATTTGTTGAAGAGATCAGGCCTGTTGCCTGTCAATGATTTCTTGAATCTGGGCCCTCTTCCTTGACCTTTATTCCTGTTCAATTTCATCTTGTTTGTTTCATATCATTCTATCAGTCAAGAGGGAGAATTTAAGCTCCTGTCTCTGTCCCTCTGAGATGCTCTGCTGCCTGCAGGCTGGGGAAGCAGTGCTCCGTGTGCCTAAATCCACAAGGCTGATCACAAAGGCAGGGCAGGACCACGGACAGGGCCCGGAGGCACTTGGAGGGGCGGTTCTGCTCACGCTGTATTTACCCAGACCGGAGGAAAGACAGGTTGACCATCCGTACTCACCGCCCACCGAGTTCATAAATGCATTACGAAACAGGTGGGGCTCCCTTACAAAATGGCATGCACTCTGACAGTTTTCTGTTTCATTTATTTAGAAATCAGGTGGCAACATTGATTTCCCAACCCCTTGGTGCCCTAGGGTGGAGAATTATTCACAGTTCACCACCTACCCCCACAATACTAGCGATGCCAGGACCAAATGCTTTGCAGAAACCAAAATATACAAGGTTGCAAAGTGTGAAACAAATTTCCATGCAGCCATAATAAAATATGTATATGTGTGTATATATATATATGTGTGTGTGTGTGTGTGTGTGTGTATAAATGATTGGATGAATGACTAATTAACAAATGAATAAATAATAGGCAAATCTTTCATATAGAAGAAATTTAAATAATTTATGTAGATAATTTCCCCAAGAAGGGGGTTAAGCATAACTCCCCACTCCTTAAGTATGAAATGTGCATAGTGATTTCCTTTGAAAGAGTAGTTTGGAAAGAGCAACTTTGCAGTGGAAATCCTGACAAACTGTCCGGACAGCTTTGTCAATCCTGACAAAGCTGTCTCAGAAGGTGGTCAAGGTCAATGTCAACAGTGCACGTCATGTTGCTGGGGTGCAGCCTTGATGTGATGTGAAGACCACTTCCGTGGTCTTCCTCCCGAAACCCATAAACCCAGTCTAGCCATGAGAAAAACATCAGAAAAATCCCAGCTGAGAGATGTTTTACACAATACCTAATCAGTCCTCCTTAACATTGTCAAGGTCATCCAGAACAAGGACTATCTCAGAAACTGTCACAGCTAGGCAGAGCCCGAGGAGACCTGATGACTAAATGTCATGTGGTATCCTGGACAGATCCTAGAACAAGAAGAGGACACTAGGTAAAACTTAGAAAGTCTGAACAAAGTATGGACTTTTGTTGATAATAATGTTATATATGTATTTGATGAGTCCTGATATTCCTTTGATTTACTGACCTAGAAATCATAGCAGAAAAGAGAAGGCAGTGAAGTGTGATGAAAACATTCCTTTTCAAAAGTGCAAAGATGGGGTGTGGGGGCACTACTGTCCTGACCTTGAATGTCTGCGATAGAGCAGACAAGTACATAGAGTGATGGCTCAGTACCCTGAGCCCACGTCGGCTTCTGATGTATTGCTTTTACCCTAACCTCTCTAGGCCTTTGTTTATTCATCCATACAATGGGGATAAGAAGTCCCCATTCCACAGGCTTGAACGAGTTCATACTTACCAAGGGCTGAGTCCGGTATCTGCACAGAGAAGGCACCAGATCAGAACTGCTGCTGCGCTGTTGGCGTTTTTATGATTTGCTGAACACTTGCGAGCATCTTTAAGAGGCTGTCTGGGCTGAGGATTTGCTAGGGATTGAGGTCAAGATCTGAGGCCAGTCTCTAGTGTTCCAGCACTTCTCGCAGCTTCCAGCAGGGTGTTGTGAATTATTTGGGGGAAGCAGCTCAGCTTTAGCTGACTTGAGACTACTCCGTGAGTCCCCACTTCTTTGCAGCTGCCCCAGATAGGCAGCAACTAGGGCAATGTGCCTCCTTGTTCGTAGAGAGAGATGAAGTAATGCTCCTGAATGGGCTCCCCGAGTCCTCAGGTACCCTCTGGACTAATGACCGCCATCGGGAATTGCCGGTGTCGCTCGGCTTAAGCTTGGGCACTGGCGCAGGGGTTGGGGTGCTAGGATGGGCCAAGGCTAGTCAGGAGCCAGCCCTGGGGCCGGGGTCACCATCTTCTGAGATACCTGGGGGCTTCCAGGGGCAGGAGAACCCAGAACCAAAGCTGGTTCTGCTCAGAAGGAGAAGGGGTTGGCTGCTGGGGTGAAACAGCCATGTCCCCCACATCTGTGGCGGGAGGAAGGCTGGAGGGGAAGGCAGGGCCAGATCAGCCATCCCCTGTGGGCAGTGGAAGACTCGGGGCCAAGAGCAGGTGTGTGTTTGAGAACGGGACAGAGGAGCAAGATCGGTGGCAGGAGGACCCCTCTGGAGACTGTGACACACAGTAAGAGAGAAAGACCATCCTGTCTGTGGCAGTGGAGGGTGCAGAATTGACAGGGCCTGGGAGGCCTGTGAGCCCCGGCGAGCCGCACCCAAATGGCGGGATTTGAGCACAGGTCCCTCCGTGTGCTCCAAGCCTGGCAGCAAAGGTGGGGGTGCCCATGACCCGTGGGGGGAGCAGGACAGGAGGGGGCCCAGAAGGACCTTCTCTTTCCTGTGTTTCTGGGGCACCCCATGCTCCTGGGGTTGGAGGTCAAGGTTGTGGTCCCTTGGGGTCAGGGGATGAGTGTGTGGCACTGAGCCCTAGCTGGGACTCCCAACACGCTCTGGCCTCCGTGCCTGCGCCACGGTCTGGCTGTGCAGGGAGAGGGACAGGCGTGTAAAGGAAGCCCCCCTGGGACTTGTCTGTCTCGTCAGACACCCTTTCTTTTTTTTTCCGGCATATTATGGGGGTACAGATTTTAAGGTTTCAATAAATGCCCTTTCCCCTCCTCCCCCAACAAGTCTGAGTCTCCAGCATGACCATCCCCCAGATGGTGCACATCTCACTCATTATGTATGTCTACACCGCCCCCCCACACCTGCCCAATACCCTATTACTGTAGTACCTATGTGTCCACTTAGGTGCTGCTCAGTTAATACCAGTTTGCTGGTGAGTATATGTGGTGCTTGTTTTTCCATTCTTGGGATACTTCACTTGGTAGTATGGGTTCCAGCTCTAACCAGGAAAATATAAGATGTGCTATATCACCGTTGTTTCTTAGAGCTGAATAGTACTCCATGGTATACATATACCACATTTTATTAATCCATTCTTGGATTGATGGGCACTTGGGCTGTTTCCACAGCCTTGCGATTATGAATTGTGCTGCTATAAACATTCGAGTGCAGGTGTCTTTTTTGTAGAGTGTCATTGGATCTTTTGGGTAGATGCCCAGCAATGGGATTGCTGGATCAAATGGTAGATTCACTTGTATCGCTTTGAGGTATCTCCACATTGCTTTCCACAGAGGTTGAACTAGTTTGCAGTCCCACCAGCAGTGCAGGAGTGTTCCTCTCTCTCCGCATCCACGCCAGCATCTATAGTTTGGAGACTTTTTGATAAAAGCCATTCTCACTGGAGTTAAGTGATATCTCATTGTCGTCAGACACTCTTGACACAGCCCAAATCCATTTAGCAAAACCTCCCAGAGTTACGGTGACTTTCCAGGACACGGGAGTTCTAGAGAAGGAGGAAGTGTGGGTGGGTGGGTTGAGGGGCTTGCTAGGGGGCAGACGTGGTCTTTGCCCCCACTGGTGAGGCCTAAATGGGGGACATGTGGACCTGAATTGGGGGGAAGAATCAGATCTTCCAAACGGCAGGCCGCGTCTTTTGAGGAGTTTCAGTGGGCGGAGAACCTCGAAGCATCCCCGAGCTCCCCTTAGGGCCCTTCAGCCTGTGCAGTGGGACTTCCCCTCTCGCAGGTGCGTCCCCAGGCCGGGCCAGCAGAGGGGCTTCCAGACCCGGCCCTGGCTCTGAAGCGCAGCGACTTTCTTCAGGGCCGGGAAGAAAACCAAAGAGACAAAGGAGAAGGACAGGGCGGGCGGAGGACGCTGGCTGGTGGCTGGGAGCTGTGCCAGGTGGTTCCTGCTGCCCAGGGACGTTGGGCAGGAAGGGGCAGCCCAGGAACCTGGGGTGTACGTGGCTGAGAAGCCACTCCTTTTCCCTTGCGCAGGGCCTCCACCACCCGGGGCCACTCTGCCTTGGAGGGAATGCGGGTCTGGGGCGGGTGTGGCCACTGAGGTGGCCACCAAACGCCTGGATATCTGGACCCCCCCCCCGACTGGCGCCCTACCCCGTGCAACTTGGTGCAGGCAAGAACACTGGTGTTCACAGGCTCGTTTGGGTGGGGTTCGTGGGAGGGGTTCTGCCTGGGCCCTAGAGTGCGTATTGGGGGCCTCCTGCTGCAGTGGCCCCCTGGGCCCATCCAGCGGTCATCCCCACCCCGGCCCCGAGCAGTCCCACCAGGGACAGCACAGAAGGGGACCTGACAGCTGGCTGGGATTGACAGCGCCAGGCCAGGCGGGTCTGGGCAGGGTGGAGGAAAACGGTCGCTGGCCTGGACACAGAGCGTGCCGTGCCTGGCAGCTGCTGTCCTCCCGCAACCCCCACATGATTGGCTGCATGCCCTGACATCGTTACAGAGTAGTTTCTATGGAACTGCCCCCTACATTACCCCCCAGTACATGTTCCCAGGTTTAAAAAAATTTTATTCTGTTAACATGTGTGCACCTACTGTGTGCCAGCACTGTTCCGGGCCCCGGGAACAGGGGGACTGGGAGCTCACGTGCTGTTGGGGGGTGGCTGCAAAGGAGACAGGAAATGTGATAAAAAGTACTCTGGAGGCCTGGCGCGGTGGCTCACGCCTGTAATCCTAGCTCTCTGGGAGGCCGAGGTGGGCGGATCGTTTGAGCTCAGGAGTTCGAGACCAGCCTGAGCAAGAGTGAGACCCCAACTCTACTATAAACGGAAAGGAATTAATTGGCCAACTAATATGTAGAGAAAAAAAAATTAGCCGGGCATGGTGGCGCATGCCTGTAGTCCCAGTTGCTTGGGAGGCTGAGGCAGCAGGATTGCTTGAGCCCGGGAGTTTGAGGTTGCTGTGAGCTAGGCTGACGCCATGGCACTCACTCTAGCCTGGGCAATAAAGTGAGACTCTGTCTCAAAAAAAAAAAAAAAAGTACTCTGGGGCGGTGGCACGTGCTAGGAGGACACAGAGCACGGAAGCCGAGACCTTAGATCGAAGTCGTGGACGGCCAGGTAGGCCCAGCCCAGCGTGGAGCTGCCTGGGGAGGGCCGTCTGGGAGGAGGAGGAGGAGGCTGCCTGGGGGCTGAAGGCTCTGTGGCTGGAGAGCAGGGAGGGGCCATCTCCGTGGGGCCTCCCCTGGGGGCTTTGGCTTAACCCAGAGTGAGCTGGAAGCTCCTGGAAGGTTCTGAGCAGAGGAGCGGCAGGATCTGACTCAGGTCCAGACAGGACCCACCTGGGGAGCAGCAGGGCCACTGTAAAGGAGGCTGCTCCTTCATCCGGGCGGGGACACTGTGGCCGGAGCAGGGAGGAGCAGGGGCTGGATCTGGAACGCAGAGGGGATCGGAAGTGGGGTGGCGAGGGAGAACGAGGAGACCAGTCGCCAACACTGGCTGGGGAAGGCGGAGGGGAGGGTGGCTGGAGGAGGCAGGGGTTCCTGTGAGCCCGACACCAGGTGCAGCGGTGGTGCCAGCAGGGAGAGGCACAGAACCTGGTCAAGGCGGGACTTGGTCCCCTTTAAAACCCAGGCTGGGGTTTGGGGGTCCAGGGCCTCAGCAGGGCGGGCTTGGGCGTCGTGTCTTCAGGCTGCAGCCCCGTCCCGCCGTCCTCTTTCTGGGGTGCCGAGTGCCCACCCGCCAGCCTCCCTGTCTGCGGGCTGCCCGCCTGCACAGGCAAGACCTGGCCAGGGCCGCCCCTGGCTACTGGCACCGAGGCTGGCCTCACTGCGGGCTCTGTCTGGGGAGCTGTTGGGAGCCACCCCTCAGTTGGACTTGGGGCTCCTAGTGCCTTTCTGGCTGACTGTCTCCCACCTCCAGCGTCTTCTACCTGTTTGGAGGCCCCACAGGAGCCATAGCTTAGGGCCAGCCATTCCCCGCCACCTCCCACCCTGGGGTCACTGTCTATAGCTCCTCGCCCTGGGGCAGGGCGAGCGGAGCAGCCCGGCCCAGACTGTCGCTAAGGCTCATAGTTCACGGGCACAGAACTCAGAGAAGAGTCCAGCTTCCTCCGGAAGTGTTTGCTGGTGCACGTGGGCCGGTAGTGGCACTGTCCCCAGGAAGATCCCAGTCGAAGGCCAGCACTGGACAGGGCAGACAGAAGCCTGATTTGCACCAAAACAGAAACTGAGAAAGGAGGAGAGGTGGTACGATGGGACCTTCCGTGCAGTGGTCGTGTGGCTCTAGATGGCCCCGCTGAGAGCTGGGACCCGCTGCCCCACAGGGAAGCCCTCTGTGCCCAGCAGGACTGAGTTCTCGCCTGCATAGCGAGCTGGGGGCTGTCCCCTAGAGCTCCATCTGCTCGTCCCGCCTCCCCCCTCACCCAACCATCCACCTGGATTTTCCCTAGCACCCCCATTTGTGCCTCCACTTGCCCATCCAGCTGCCCTTTCAGCATCACCACTGTCATCTGTGCACCCGTCACCCGCCCAGCCACCGCCGCCAGCGCTGGCTCTGCCCACCCTCCCCCCCAAGCCTCCCATCTGTCCACCCCCGTCTAACATTTCCTGAGCGTCTCTCCTGCTCGAGGCCTAAGCACAGACCCGGGGGTGGGGACTGGCACTTTCAGGGAGTGACAAGTGGCTCCATATGGTGACAGCACAGCAAGGGCAGGGAGAGTGAGGACTCGGGCTGGGTCAGGGCCGGGTGGTGACCTTGGGGGGAGCTCAGCAGCTGGGGTGCTCTGCCTGGCTCGGGTGAGCTCTGGAGGGACAGCGGCACCCCTGGCAGTAACCCCGGCTCCCTGCCAATTAGCTTTCATGTCATCGCTCCCTTCCCGCACAGGCCATGTGTCCTTCCTGAAAGAAGCGAAAACCCAGGGTGTTTCTACAGGTGCTCGTTACGAGGGTGGACCTGTTTTCTGTCTGGAAAGTAGAGGTCATACTCCTATTGCGGGACTGTCTTGAGGATTGGAGATTTTATATGCGTGTAAGCATGACCCGGCATGGGGACTGATGGCTCCACTTCGTCAGCCAGCCTGCTACTCTGTGGCCCATGCGGGCATCCAGGCTGCCCCAGGCCACGAAGCGCACCTGTGCCCAAGGTGCAGGGCTCCCTTGGGCACGGGCCAGAGTCTCTCCTGCAGCCACGGGGGAATTTCCATGGACAGAGAGGAAAGGGAGCCCAAGGAGGCCAGTCACCAAGCTTGCTGGCTGTTATATTTCTTTCTTTCTTTCTTTTTTTTGGTTTTTTTGAGACAGAGTCTCACTCTGTTGCCCAGGCTAGAGTGAGTGCCATGGCGTCAGCCTAGCTCACAGCAACCTCAGACTCCTGGGCTCAAGCAATCCTCCTGCCTCAGCCTCCCGAGTAGCTAGGACTATAGGCATGCACCACCATGCCTGGCTAATTTTTTCTATATATGTTAGTTGGCCAATTAATTTCTTTCTATTTATAGTAGAGACGGGGGTCTCGCTCTTGCTCAGGCTGGTTTCGAACTCCTGACCTCGAGCAATCGGCCCGCCTCGGCCTCCCAGAGTGCCAGGATTACAGGTGTGAGCCACCTCGCCCGGCCGGCTGTTGTATTTCTTGTTCCTGTTCATCCCTGAAGCATCTGGAAGGATCTGAGAGGTGAAGTGACTGGTCCAGTGTCCCCTAGTAAGTAGGGGAGCTGGGATTTGAACCCCGGTCTGTCTGGTTCTAAAGCTGCTTTCTTAGATGCCTGCACTTGGGAGTCCCAGGTTCTTAGGAAGTCAGGGGGTGGGGAGAATGACCCGCTGAGTTTCAGAAGCCTGGCAGTGGAGAAACCCCAAATCTGAGGCTCCATCCAGCTTTATGAGCCCGGGGTGATCGGGTTTGGGGTTGGAGCAGAAGCAGGTTCGTGACCTGCAGGGCAGGCGGCCACTGCCAGGAGCCCTTGCGTGGGCCGACCCAGCCCCAGGTGGGATGGGTGGCTGCGATGGGGCGTCAGGTGCCAGCGGGACCTGGGGTTTCAGAGCGGAGGGAGGCTGCCAGGAACCACGCCCTGAATTCTGCTGCGGCGCCACTTCCTGTTCCAAGGGTGGGAGAATGGCCCCGGGAGGCAGGTGTTTCTCTGGCTGCATGGTTTCCTGCCAGGCACCTGCTGTCATCCTGGGCTGTGTGGGGCTGGATGGGCTGGCTCTTCTGTGTCTCAAACCGGCCACTCCGCCAGCTCCTTGACCACCCTCCCAGCTCCGCCATCCTTGGCCTGTGCTGCAGGTTCGCCCCAGCCACACAGGCCCTGCAGCCCCAGCCAGCCTTGGCCCGCTATCGCTCTCTGGCCCCTTCTCCCCCTACTTGCTGCCTCATCCCAGCTATGGCCAGGCCCTCCCGGTCTCTCCCTGCCTTAGGGAAGAGGGTGGGAGCCGGGGCCCTGGCGTCAGGTGCACCTGGTTTGAGATTGGCTCTGAAATTTACTGCGTGACTCTGAGAAGTTTCTTAACGTCTCTGTGCCTCAGTCTCCTCATCTGTAAAATGGGGATATTGGCAATGTGTGTTGAGCGCTTAGCACTGGGCGCGATGCCCTGTGCGTGCCATGCATGTCTGCTAATACGACCGTTACCACCAAGTCTGGGTTCTCCGAGTGAGCTGCCCATTCTCTCTGTCTCACAGATTTGTTCGAGTGCCTGCTCCTGGGTTCAAGCAATCCTGCTGCCTCAGCCTCCCGAGTAGCTGGGACTACAGGCATGCGCCACCACGCCCGGCTAATTTTTTCTATATATATATTAGTTGGCCAATTAATTTCTTTCTATTTATAGTAGAGACGGGGTCTAGATGCTCTTGCTCAGGCTGGTTTCGAACTCCTGACCTCGAGTGATCCGCCTGCCTCAGCCTCCCAGAGTGCTAGGATTACAGGTGTGAGCCACCACGCCTGGCCTCTGGCCACCTTTTCTGGGGCCTTCAGGATGGTCGAGTTTCTCTCAACCCATCTGTCTCCTCCTCTCTCCCTCCCCTGCCTCAAAGCCAGCCCTGCCCCAGGCATGATGGTGCCTGTTTCTTCTTGTCCCTGTCAACACTAAGTATTATTTTAAATTTGTTTCTGCCAGTTTAATAGGTGTGTTATGGTGTTTCAAATTTGTTTACATTTTCATTTTTAATTGCTAATGAGACTCCATTTTTTCCATGTTGTTATTTATATCTTGATATTTCCTTCTGCATAAACTGTCATATATCCATCTTTTTTTAGCACTTATCAAGGGGAATTTCTATTTCCATCTTTATATTTTAATAATCAGTTCTAGGCCGGGCACAGTGGCTCACACCTGTAATCCTAGCACTTTAGGAGGCTGAGGTGAGAGGATCGCTTGAGATCAGGAGTTTGAGACCAACCTGAGCAACATGGCAAGACTGCATCTCTACAAAAAATAGAAAAATTAGCCAGGCATGGTGGCTGCACCTGTAGTCCCAGCTACTCTGGAGGCTGACGCAGGAAGATCATTTGAGCTCAGGAGTTTGAGGTTGCAGTGAGCTTGATGAAGCCACTGCACTCTAGCCCTGCACCCCCCATCTCAAAAAAATAAATTAATAAAATAAAATTAGTGGTATATATTTTTTCAGTACTGTTTCTCATTTTTCTTGCTCTATTGCTTTCCTTTTTTATCTGTTGATTATATTTTATGACTCAAACGTTTTCCCACGTTTGAATATTTCTTCTGTATTATATCTGTCTTATTTCTAACTCTATTCATCATTTCTTTAGTAATTAGAAACTTATTTTCCATCTCAAGCAAAGATAAGTAAGCTATTTTGTTTACAATCCCCACTTATAAAAATATTTCAGTTTTACTCATTTGGAATTTATAATGAGCTTCTGTTAATAATTTGAATCTATTTCTAAAGTAGAACTACTTTCCATTAATCAGGTTTTTTTTCTGGGTTTTTTTTCCCCACACTCCTTATTTTGTAAATATTCAAACAGAAAAGTTGCAAGAAGAGTATGACCCAGACACCCTGCACCTGAAGTCACCAATTGTTGACATTTTGCCACATTTGCTTTTTCTTTCACTCTTTGTCTTACCTGAGTATTTTGCTACCAATGTCTGTCTCTCTGCCTTCTAGCTCCTTTCTTGTTATTTTGTTGCGCCGAACCATTTTAACTAAGTGGAAGACATCTTGACATTTCTCCCATAAACACTTCCGAGCATAATAAGAACAAGGGCAGTTTCCTGACCAATGCAGCGCTCTTGTCACACCCAAGGATTTCTGGTTAATTCAACAACGTCATCTAACATTCGGTCCACACTCAGATTTCCCCAGCGGCCATACCTTGACATTTCTGACAAGTCTGGGCCAGTTGTCCTGTAGACTGTCCTGTACTCTGGGTGCATCTGTTGGTTTCCTCCAGGTTAGACGCAGGGTAAACATTTTTGGCAAGGATACGTGACGGTGTGTCCTCAGAACATCACATAAGGAGCCACAGGGTGTGCATTTGTTCCGTTTTTGGTGACGCTGAGTTTGATCACTTGGTTAAGGTGGTGTTGCCCCTGATCTCTTCAACATAATGGTTCCCCCTTTATAATTACTAAGTGATCTGTGGGATTGTACCTTGGGAGCATAAACACTTGGTCCACACAATGGCTTTAGCATCCATCGATGTTCCTTACCTGCAGAAATTGCATTGGTGGTTGCAAAATGGTGATTTTTTTTCTAATTCTTTCATTCTTTATACAGCGTATTGTTCTGTAAAAAAGGTCTTTCCTCCACCCCCTTCTCTGAGTGTCACTGTGTACTCACAGCTTCTCATCTTCCCAGTGTATTTATAATCCATTACAGTCATTGTTATTTTTGATGTTCAAAGGTTTTTCTTGCTTTGTCTTTTTTTTTTTTGAGACAGAGTCTCAGTTTCTTGCCTAGGCTAGAGTGCCGTGGCGTCAGCCTAGCTCACAGCAACCTCAGACTCCTGGGCTCAAGCGATCCTCCTGCCTCAGCCTCCCAAGTAGCTGGGACTACAGGCATGCACCACCGCACCCAGCTACTTTTTTCTATTTTTAGTTGTTTGGCTAATTTCTTTCTATTTATAGTAGAGACAGGGTCTCGCTCTTGCTCAGTCTGGTCTCGAACTCCTGAGCTCAAGCAATCCTCCTACCTCGTCCTCCCAAAGTGCTAGGATTACAGGCGTGAGCCACCGCACCCGGCCTCTTGCTTCGTTTTTAATGCAACATTATAGCATTTTGATTATTGGTACTTGGAATAATATATTTTTTAATTGAGTTGAGACAACCATTATTACCTTTAAAAAATCTCTGATATCCTTCACTGTTTATGGATTTCAAAGTATGTAACACATGTTTCAGCATCTTTAATTGGTATTGTGTTAAATCTATTAGAGTGTTACTATCTTTATACCATATTTAGTCCTTCTAAAAGGAGCACAATATTAACATTAAAAATAAATGTCTTATAATTAGACTAAATTAATGTTTAATATTTAATGTGTTTTGTTACTACTGAGGATGAAGTACTTTTTCCCCATTGAATCTTTTTCTAGCTGCATGTCACTAGCATATAGGAATACCACTGATTTGTGTAATTTTATCTTCTGTCTCACCACTGGTATAAACTCATTTATTCTAGTAATTTTCCGGTTGGTTTCTTTGGATTTTCTAGGCAAGCCATCATATCCTCTTTAAACATAATCATTTTGTTATGTTTTCTTTTCTTACGAGTCCCATTACTTTTCCTTCTGAGATGGGAGCCACCAGCATTTCTAGAACTAAACAGGGGTGGGCCCAGGAGATATCACCCTGACTTGGGAGGGCATGGAGTGACGGGTGCAGGGACATCGGCCTGGGGCCCAGCTGCAAATAAAGGAAAATACGCCAGGGTAGGTCTCCCGGCTGCCACTGCACTGGGGGGGTCTTACACACAGGGTCCCAGAGGGAGGGGTGAGCCCTGCCGAGGTCAGGGCTGGCGTTGCTACCAGAGGTGGTGGCCTGATGAGGGAAGGGGCCGGCAAGAGGCAGTCAGGTGTCCTGGAGGTGGGTCAGGGGAGGCTGGATGGGGTGGAACTTGCTGGGCACAGACAGCCACAGAATTAGTCCTGGGTGGCCAGAAGCAGCCAGTGGGGCTGAGGTGGATCCTGTCCCCAGCTGTGGTCTCCCACCAGTTGGTGGAGCCAGTAAGTGTAAGGGTAGGTCAGGGCTGGCACAGGTGGACCCCGTCACCCCGCAGCTTACTGCCATTAAGTATCACGCTGGGGCTTGAGTTTAGGTTTCTGTCCTTTAGCATGTTAATAAAGGCCACCACCCCACCCCGCCCCCCCGCCCTGTTCTCCTTTTGATAGAGTTTTGTTCAAGACCAGATGGTAAATCGTACCAAATGTCTTCCCAACATCTATTAAATGTTTTAATGATACTTGCTATTTTCCCAGTTGATGCAAAGAGTTATGCGTGAAACGGTGCCTCTCTGATTGGCCGGGCCTGGTTACATGCCCGTCCTCGGCGGCGGGGCCCCCAAACTACAGAGAATGGTTCAATTTTCCCAAAGGAAAGTCAGGGTGCACCCGCCAGGTGAGGGGCAACATGACATTGGGTGGAGAGACACTGCAGATGTGCAGGACAGCCTGGCCTCTTAGCCCGACAGGTGTCCCCTAGTCCCACCTTGCCCTGCAGGAGCGGGGAAGAGCATTTATTTCTGTGGCTTTCCTGGCAAGCAGACTGTGAGCACGGGGCTGGGTTTAGGCACCTCTGTGCCACCAGCACCCCGCCTAGGGTGTAGCACCTAACAAGGGCGCGGCCAGTGTTATCTAAATGACGGAGTGAGTGAATAACTGAAGTGCAAGGGGACCAGCCCAGATCCCAGGAGCCCTAGCTCCACCTGGGCCCTGCCCTGAAATCATGTGATTTGTGAGCGAGTTCCTGTCTGTACCTGGAGGCCGTGGGAGGAAGGTTTGGAAGGCGGGAGGGCTTTGTGGTCCAGGAGGCAAATTCTGGGTGTGGATAGGTCAGAGGTCAGCTTTCCCATCTGCTGGCTCTGTGACCCCGGAGAGGTCTCTTTCTTTACTTCTTCGAGCCTCATCTGTGAGACGGGGCTGCAACAGCATTCCCCTCGCAGGGCGATCGCGAGTGTTCCCGAGAGAACGAGGGCAGACCCTCAGCATGGCACCTGGAGCCTCCTGAGCACTTTCTTCAGGGGCCTTGCTATGGGGACTCTGTGGCTTTAGGGACATTTAAAGGAGGGTGTTCTGCACTGGTCATAGACTATTTGGGGCTCTTGGTGGGGGGAGAACTAAGCATCCAAGTCCAAGGGACCACTGGGACTGTCTCCTGCTGCTGTGCCTGCCTGCCGCAGCCACCGTGTGGGGATGACAGTGACAATGGTGACGGTGATGACAGAGAAACAAGTACGAGCACCTGCCACGGCACACACGGGGTAAATTGAAAGGGGGTGTCGCATCGCAGAAAATAGGGCAAGCTCTTGTTAATTCCAGCCGCGTCACTTTCTAGCAAGTCCTTAACCTTCTGGCCTCGGTTTCCTTATCCGTAAATTGCGGCTAATAATAGAAACTGCTTCGCGGGCTGGTGACGTGTGGGTGGATTAACATGTGTGACGCGCGCAGAGCGGCGCCTGGCTCAGAGCAGCTGCTCAAAAGTGTTACCGATCATGGCCCTCCTTGTCACTGTCATCGTTGTTACTCTGCCGGTGAGGGGGCTGACGGGGGCGATCACAGCCGGGGAGGGGTTGTGACCGCTGTGGGTGACGGCACAGCCCCGCTGTTTCCACTGTTGCTGCTGGGAATAGTCCCTCGGCCACACCTGACTGCTCCTGCGCCACCTGGGGGTGGGTGTGGGGGGGCGTGTGCTGGGCTCTGGGTCAGGACCAGCCCTGCCACGCCCTGCCTGGGGAGGCCCTCCAGCCGCCCAGTATGCATCTTCCTCCCCGGTTTCATCATCAGAATCTCCAGGGGAGGCCTTTGAGAATGCAGGTTCCTGGGCTCCCGGCCCCCCTGGCCGACCAGGATGAGAATCTCCCCTCCCCTCCTCCCTCCTCCCTCCTCCCTGTGCTATGGGGGATTGCAGGCCCAGGGTCGAGGTGCCGAAATGCCAACTCACACTGGGATTTCCTCTCTCCTGAGCCTTGGTTTTCTGGTTTATTAAATGAGGCCAGAAGCCTCCCTCCAAGGGCCGGCGTGAGGGTAAATGAGGTGAAAGTGTGCAGGCGACACACGCCTCTGTCCCTTCTGGTGCCTGGGACCGCCTCACCCCGGTCTCCTCCCTCCCTCCACCCAGGCCTGCCATCCACTTCCTTTCGGGAAGAGGTCTAAACTGTACGTGAAGGCCTAAATCGCGCACGAGGCCTCTGCTTCTGCCTCTTCCAGCTGTGCTGGCTGAAAAAGAGATTTGCCTCTGCAAAGGGCCCCCTCTAAATGCCTGGACGCCCCGACCCTGCTGGCCGGGGGTGTGGGACAGGGTGCCAGCCGCCCCGACTGCAGGGCTTCCTTGCCAGTGGAAGGCACAGTTGCAGCACAGAGTGAGGGGCCAGACGGCCCGACACGGCAGCTCCTTTGCCTGCCGTCCTCCCCCTCGGTGGGGGCTCTGGGCTGGGTACCCGAGCCCACCGGCTTCTCCTCCTCCAGCTAAGCAGCCAGGTCCCAGAATTTCCCTCCCCAGGTGGTGCAGTAAGTGCTGGAGGCCGCCCCCTGGAGCTGTGGCTGTGTGGGTGGGGCGAGTGGCCCCAGGTGTCCTCATTCTCCAGAGGCGACCACATGCGCTTCCACCCTCCTCGCACCTGGATTCTGGTTTTGCTGTGGAAATGGCCCGTGTAAGGTCCCATGCAGAGGAGAAGGCCTCTAACGGCAGCCGTCCCCAGAGCAGAGGGTCCCACTCTGTGTCTGGCCGAGGGAGGGAGGGAGGGAAAGTGCGACGGCCAGGCAGGTTTGGAAATGGCCCCTCCCTGTCCCTCACACTAGTCTGGGAAAGCCTCCAGCTGAACGCTGACTTTGGCTCAGTGAGTCTCACACTGATTGGTCTCAGAATATTGATTTCATGGGACACCTGATGCTCTCTAAGAAATGTCCTCCTGGCCAGGCGCGGTGGCTCACGCCTGTAATCCTAGCACTCTGGGAGGCCGAGGAGGGAGGATTGCTCAAGGCCAGGAGCTTGAAATCAGCCTAAACAAAAACGAGACCCCATCTCTAATAAAAAAAAAAATAGAAAGAAATTAATTGGCCAACTAAAAAAAAAAACCGCATATATAGAAAAAATTAGCTGGGCATGGTGGCGCATGCCTGTAGTCTCAGCTACTTGGGAGGCCGAGGCAGGAGGGTCGCTTGAGCCCAGGAGTTGGAGGCTGCTGTGAGCTAGGCTGATGCCACAGCACTCTAGCCTGGGCAACGGAGTGAGACTGTGTCTCAAAAAAAAAAGAAAGAAAGAAATGTCCTCCTGGTGACCTGGGGCAAGGAGCTCACCCTCTCTGGGTCCCCCATAATCAGGGTCCTGCCCACAGTGACAACATGGGAAGGGTCTGGGCGGCAAAGGTGGCTGCTACCCCAGGGCCTGAGAGGTTCTCTTGGTGTCCCCAGCCCCTAGCTGGGCCTGGACGAGGACACGTGCAGTGAACACCAGGGAATCCCACGGGCAGGCGGGTGTCAGGCCCTCTGCCAGGGCCACAGGCTGCGCAGCCCCCCTGAGACCCCCGTGAGGGAAAGACCGACTGGTGGGCAGGACCTTGGCATCGCCTACAGCCACCACAGGTGTCTGCCTGACGCCCGCCGGGCAACAGGGAGGAGTCTGGGTCACACGGGAGACTTAGGCAGGCGGGGGGTCAGTGATAGCTCCTGTGCAGTGTCTCGCCATGGTCAAGGGCTCTCAAATCCGACACCTCCTTTAATCCCCAAGTAACGGTGTGAGGTTGGGGGTACCGTCTGCCCCATTTCCCAGGCAAAAATCTGGAGACTCAGAGAGGTTGGGGTTTGCCAGGGTCTCAAGGGAGGTGTGAGAAAAAGCAAGGCAGCTTCTCCCCTTTCCCTCATTTAGAAATTCCATCTTGGGGTTCCCAGAACAAGTAGCCTGTCTCACCTGCCACCTTTTGTTGTGTTGACAGCAACAAGATGGGAATTTCTGTCTGGAGCCACCATCTTCTGCCTTCTTTCTGCAGCTAGACTTCGGTTTCCTGGAGGGCTGTGAGACGTTCTGGTTAACTCCGTTTGCCGGGGAACAGAGGCAGGGCTGGTGGGCAGGCTTTTCGGTTTGAGCTTAGTGGACCTGTCCATGCCCGGGTGGTGCTGGGCAGGTGTGGAGGGGGATGGGATGGATGGATTGGAAGAGGCAGGGTCCTGGGCTCAGGAGCGTTGCAGCGCCTGGAGGCCTGCACCCCGTTTGATGAGCAGACATAAGTCAGTAAGTCTACAATCAACCGGAGCCCTGGAGCGAGCAGCACATCTCACACTCCTCTGAGAATCAGAGATGTCAGCAGCGGGCTTATGGCTGAGGTCAGAGGTGCAGGGGTGGACGCAGGCGAGCGACCCTCCTCGGTGCTTTGAGCATAGCGCCTCCCCTGCAAAAGCAGCGTCCAAGGACAGGTGGCCCCTGCAAGCTGAGCCCCCTGCCCCCATGCCCGGGTCACCTCCCCCAGAGGCAGGGACTGCCTTGGCCTCACCACCCACCTTCATGAGGGGGGACTAACCCACGTGTCCATAGGCCTGCCGCCAGTCTTCCCCGCCGCCCTGGCACTCCAAAGTTCCCAGCAACATGCGAAGGTTGGACTCTCTCTTGGACCCCTGCTTTAGAATTCTGGAGAAGGCCTCAGAGGCCAACTGGAAGCTCGTCACTCCAGCAGCCGCAGCATCTCCCAGGAGCTGGTTAGAAATGTGGAGTCTCAGGCCCCACCCCAGACCTTTGGAATCAGAATCTGCAGTTAAACCCGAGGCCGAGGAGTTTTGCAGCCACAGGGGCGTTGGGGAAGTTCTGCTCTGGTCCTTCAGGAGCCCAGAGGGGGCATTTACCCTGCCTCCCGCCCCATGGGGTGAACAGGGTGTTTCGTGCTCCTTTTCTTCCTTGTCCGCCCTGGTGCCCTGTGACCCAGCGGCCAACTCCCTTCCGGACTTCCAAGCACATCTGGGGCCTGGACCTGCCCCCCGGGCCCTGGTATTGCCAGGTGGCCGAGAGAGAGGGTGCCCCTGGGGGGTGATGTGCAGACTTGCGGCCTTCCCAGAGGCCTGGTCACTGAAGCCACAACCTTCTCCCTTGAGCTCAGCCAGGGGCCACCTGATCTCTTGGCCCAGACAGGTCCCCTGCATCTGCCACCATGGGGAGGAGTCAGCGCTGCCACTGCCACCCTTGGAGACAGGTCGGTGCCATTAGTCAGAACAAATGGAGGAAAACTTTTTCTTGGCAGCCACCAGGCCTGGTTAGAGAGGGACCTGTGTCTGAGAGCCCTGGGGACACAGACTTGTGGTCAGGAAAAGCCCCTGGCGTGTCATCCCCAGGCAGTTAAAATCCACCTGGTGCCCCTCAGGCTCTTCACCTTCCACTCCCCATCTACTGGGTGTCTCTCACCCAGGTGTCCCAGTCGTCCACCCAGACCCCTGAGGCAGGACCTGGGGGTCAGCCTCACCTCCCCCCACGTGGAATCAAGCAAGTCCTGCCACTGGCCTGGGAGATCTCCTCTCTGTCCCCTTCTCTGCACCAGGAACTTCTGTACCTTCCCAAACTGCAAACCTGCTTTGTTGGGCCCCTACTCAAACCCCCACCCACCGGAGGAGAGCGTCCTCCCTGTTTGTCCCCCACGACTAGCCTCCCCCTGCCCTCCAGCCACTCAGAGCAGCTGATGGTCCCCCAAACCCTCCTCCCTGCCTTCGCTCACATCAGAGCCCCTCATTCCTGAATCTCTGTTCCCACATTTGCTGTGTTCAGTTCCGCCATGCTGTGGGGCCAGCAGAACTACCACCTGCTCCAAGGCACCCCTCTCCCAGGCCCCCAGGCTCTCTGCCTCCTCCGGGCTCCCACTGTGAGGTTTGTGGGCAGCACCTCTAGGGGGTTATATTACCATTGGTTCTATCTTATCTTCCCCCACAATGCTGTGAGCAAGTTTTTAAAAGAATAAAAAGGCCAAGTGTGGTGGCTCATGCCTATAACCCTGGCACTTTGGGAGGCTGAAGCAGGAGGATCACTGGAAGCCAGGAGTTCAGGGCCAGCCTGAACAACATTAGTGAGACCCCCATCTCTACAAAATAATAGAAAAATTATCCGGGCACGGTGGCACGTGCCTGTAGTCCCAGCTACTCAGGAGTCTAAGGCAGGAGGATGGCTTGAGCTCGGGAGTTTGAGGGTGCAGTGAGCTATGATAATGCCACTGCACTCTAGCCTGGGCAACAGAGCAAGATCCTGTTCAAATATTCTGCCGAGAAATCCTCTATTAGTTAAGAAAAAAAAAAAAATATATATATATATATATACACACACATATATATGAATGAATGGATAAGAAAAAGATTTATTGGTTTTTATTCCTGACTTTAAAAATGATCCAATTCATTTTTTAAATTGAACCAATTAAAAACTGTTGGAAGAAGAAGTACAGGGCCTGGCTGCCCCAGCACATGGAGATAACCTGTGCTAATAGCTTCCCGACCAGCCACCAGGCGTGGTCTGCCTGTAAAAATGCTCCTTTATCTCGAGCCAGGCTGAGTCTCCCCAAGTAATTCCCTTTAAGTCCTAACACACGATGAGTCGGATGCTATTGCTCAGAGAGGTTGAGTCATTCACTCTCGATCACACAGCTGGTAAATGGAGGAGGTGGGATTCCAGCCCAGCACTGTCTCTCTCCAGAGCCAGGGAGTGACATTACGCTGCCCGTGGGCATGCGGCAGTACTAACAGTCATCTTCACACATTTATGTTATTCCCTAGGCTATTTTTATTTCACTCAGAACATATGCCAGGACCCTCTCTCCCATCCCTGGGAGCCTGTCTGTCTTCCCATAGGCCAGAGTCTGCCTGAGGAGCTGAGGACACAGACAGACGGACAGAGGCATGCATAGGGCCATCTACTTCAGAGACCACCCAGGCTCCTGTCACATTCATTCCTATTCAGACACAAACAAAGCCCGCGTGGGTGGCCCAGGGGATTCTGTGCGCAGCAGGCTCAGGCTGAATGAGGGGCTGCTTATGCCGTGTTGGGCATCTCATAAAGGAAGGCGTGTCCAGCTGTGGCCAGATGAGAGAGCACCTCCCAGGAGGCGGTGGCCTGGGTGCCCTGGGACTGGGCCACCTGCTGGCCAGGCTAGAGGCACCCAAGGCCACACAGCCCCTCTCCCCTGTGCACTGAGCACCTTCACTCATGAAACCACCCCCCCTGGGGACCTCCGGCTTTGAGAACCAGGAACCAACACAAAATGGCATAAATGCTGAGGAAAATGTATTCTTTCTTCTGATGCAAGGGTCCAAGGTCAGGCAACTGTGGTCTGGTTCCTTCAGGAGCTCAGTGGCACCAGCCAGAACCCAGTCCCCTTCCACTGAGCTTCCCCCATGCAGGCCCCCCCCCCCAGATGGAGTCCCCTCTCCCAGCGGGGAAGAGGGAGGGGAACGCTTCCTCCTCGCCCATCAAAGACAGAAGCTGCCTGCAGGTGTCTCCCCATGTCTCATTGGCCAGAGATGTATAATGTGCGTTTGCCTGAACCAATCACTGGCAAGGGGCATGAGCCCACCTGACTGGCTTGGTCCAATCAGAACTCATGTCCCAGAGGCACCTGGTCAAACAGGAGGGGGACACCTCAGCCACACCCGGGCAGCATAGAGGTGACTGGCAGAATCGCTACTCAGTTCTTGTCATTATTTCTTGAGTTTACAGCAGAAGGGGAGTAAAAAGCTCAGAGAAGTTGTGTAATTCCCCAGAGCCACACTCTGAGTCCCCAAACCATTTACTTGGTCCCTGGGGAAACTGTATTGGATGAAGACATTGTCTCCATTACACCTGTTTCTCTACCCTGGTGTCCTTCTCTTCCTCCTCCCAGCCCCACACTACCCCAAACATCCCTGGGAGAACCCTACAATCATAGGGACTTCAGCAGGAAGAGACCTTCAAGATTAATGTTATCCAATGTTCTCCCAATGGGGAAACTGAGGCCCAGAGAGGGAAAGGGGCTCGCCAAGACCACTCAGGGACATAGTTGATGGTGTTGCTGGGAGTCAACAGAGGGCCAAGGAAGGACAGCACCGCCGAGATTCACAGGGGTCTCAGAGACCACCCCACTTCATCACCTCAACCCCCGCTGCAGGGAGGTCTCTGCAGCCTCCCGCCCACTGGTGGCCCACCTCTGCCTGCTCCTCCCGGGTGGAGGCTCACCCTCAGGCCCTCTCTGTGCACCTTTTCCATGAAAGTGACACCTCATGGCACTCTACAGTCTACACTGTCCTTTACTATAGTCTCACTGGGTTCTCACAGTGGTCCCGTGAGCTGGTCAGAAGTGCACTGTAGAGACTAAAGCCGAAGCCCAGAGGGTGACACGACTTGACCAAAGTCACACAGTGAGCACATTATAGAAGCCCAGGCACAGCAGGCTTTATTGGCATGCGACCTGTACAGTCACGCGGGGTGCAGTGCTCTGCAGTTGCCATCCTGAAATTCTGAGTAATTTTTGAACAAAGGGCCCAGCATTTCCGCTTTGCACTGGGGCCCCCAAATCACGGAGTCGATCCTGCACCCAGGGCTCCCGACTCCTGCAGGGTGCTGTCCAAGACGTGCTCCTCCCCATCTGCCCGTGGCCTACCCAGGGCAGGTCCGAGGGGTTCCACGGGGTGTGGCGGGAAGGGGGCTTCTGGAGGGTGAGGGGTCATTAGGGATTGAGAGCAGGACACACAGGCACTTCCGTCTAGGGTGTGAGGACAGGCAGGACTCGCTTCAGAAATCCCTCCTCATCCCTCCTCTCAGGCTGGCTTTGCTGAAGCTCCTGCCTGGCTCCTCCTCCCCTCCTGAGAATTAATGGGGAGGGCCAGTGGCCTTTGTCCTGCACGGGGGTGGGGGCTCCAGAATACAGGGTCCCATTGTGTCCCTGAGGTCAGGCAGCTGGCCAGCCTTGGGACAGTGGATAAACAAGCAGCTGGAGCATTTCGCCCTGGGGCCCAGGGGAGGGCCACAGCCCCCTGGGGTGGTGGGAGGAGGGACTCAGGAGAAAACAGCCAGGAAGAGGGACAGAGGCAGCGGGAGGGAGTTGGTAGGATTCCCACCCTACCTGCCGTGGGGGCTGCTCCGCCACTGCTGGGAGACCCAGGAGTGCAGCATGCGAGGTCCTTGCAGTGAGCCCGGCCCTTGTCGCCTGCTCTTGCTCTGCACCTGTGAGCTTGGCAGTTGTTCCTCTGGTTGCTGTTATTCAGGACAAAGGGCAGCAGCCTGGGCCTGGCTTGCAGCCCTTCTCCTCCGGACCCTGTGCCTGTTCTCTGGCCCCATCTGTTGATGACGCACCCCCGACCTTGCCCCCAGCACCCCAGACCACCTGCCTTTGCTGGGCTTGCTCTCTTGTCTCCCCTTCTGCTCCCTCCCGTGGCCTGCCGTGCCCTTCCCCCCCAACCTGGCCAGCTCCCAGCAGAAGACTGTCCAACTGGTCCTGGGATTTATGATGCTCCCATTCCATGTTCAGTACCCCAGTGTCCCCACAGGTGTCCCTTGGGTGTAAGGCCTCCAGGCCGGCCACCCCTGAGCTGCCTCACCCCCTCCAGCAAGCCCCCTCCCCAGAAGCACTTGGAGGGCAATCTAGGGTCCATGTGGGGGCCCAACTCTCATTGGTGGCAGTGGAGGACCGGGATAGCACAGGACTGGACAGCTCCCCACCTAGAACTGGGTCTTTCCTTAGCTGGAAAGCACTTCCTGGCCTGCCGCAGGGAGCCTCAAGGCACCCCGGCCTGCCACCCTTTTTGTAGGCCCTTCTTGCCCTCTGAAGGCCCTGTCCTTTCCCCCACATACCTGCCTGCCTCTCTTGTGGCTGCTTTTTTTATGCTGGGGAGTTTCAGCTCCACTCTACCCCAGCCAAGCCCTGGAGCTCCTCTTGCAGGTCTGGAAGACTCCAGGTGCCCAGCCTAGCCCGGGGTGTCTGCCCAGGGTAGCAGGACTTGCACCCCAATGCCTATGGGGGCCAGGCAGGGAGGCAGCCAGGTGGGAGGTGGGGGTGAGAATCTACCTGGGGTCTGGGGGTGACAGTGGTGAGCTGGGGAGCAGAGCACACGCCTTTCTAAAGAGTGTGCTGGGACTTAGCTGCCACCCACTGTTGCTGCAGGAGAATATGGGCCCAGTGTTGCCAAATCTGATTTTTCTAGAAAAGCCAGATATCCAAGTTTGTGTGTGTGCAGTTTCCTTGATTTTTTAAAAACTTAACTTTACATACAGTAAAATAAAATTCACTTTTGGGGGTGTTGGGCGGCAGGTGTGTGATTCATGAGTTTTAATATTTGCATTCCTGTAGCCAACGCCACAGTCAGGACACAGAACCGTTCATCGCCCACAAACCCTCCTACTGCCCCTTCGCACTCAAACTCTCCCCCTCCTTACCCTTGTCATCCTCTGGCCTGGTCCCTGTCTCTGTAGTTTTACCTTTTCCGCTTAAATGGGATCATAGGTCTGTAGCCTTTGAGAGTGGCGTCCATCACTGAGCATAATGCATTTGAGAGTCACCCATGTTGCATGTCTATTGTTCATGCCTTTTCATTACAGAACACTTTGCTGATCCACTCACTTGTTGGGAGACGCTTGGGATGTTTCCAGTTTGGGGTGATTAGGTACAACACTGCTATAGACATTTGTGTGCAGTTTCGTGTGTATGTGAACGTAGTAAGTTTTCATTTCTCTAATATAGACATTTCTCTGTCTGGTTTGCTGAGATTTTTTTTTTTATCATGAACGGGTGTTGAATTTTGTCAATGGATTACTCTGCATATTTTGATGGGTTTCGTTTCTTTAGTCATAGATGACATTGATTAATTTTCAGATGTTGAACCAGCCTTGTTAGGTAAACCCCACTTGGCCATGTTTTTTTTCTCTTTGAAACAGAGTCTCGCTCTGTTGCTGCCGGGCTAGAGTCTCACTTTGTTGCCCAGGCTAGAGTGAGTGCCGTGGCATCAGCCTAGCTCACAGCAACCTCAAACTCATGGGCCCAAGCGATCCTCCTGCCTCAGCCTCCTGAGTAGCTGGGACTACAAGTGTGCGCCACCATGTCTGGCTAATTTTTTCTAATTTTAGTTGTCCAGCTAATTTCTTTCTTTCTTTCTTTCTTTTTTTTTTTTTTTTTTTTTTTTGATATAGAGTCTCACTGTTGCCCTGGCAGACTGCCGTGGCGTCAGCCTAGCTCACAGCAACCTCCAACTTCTGGGCTCAAGCAATCCTCCTGCCTCAGCCTCCCGAGTAGCTAGGACTACAGGCATGCGCCACCATGCCTGAGTAATTTTTCTATATATATATTTGTTATCCAGCTAATTTCTTTCTGTTTTTTTTAGTAGAGACGGGGTCTGGCTCTTGCTCAGGCTGGTCTCGAACTCCTGAGCTCAAACAGTCCACCCACCTTGGCCTCCCAGAGTGCTAGGATTACAGGTGTGAGCCACCGCGCCCAGCCTCTTTCTATTTTTAATAGAAATGGGGTCTCACTCTTGCTGAAGCTGGTCTCGAACTCCTGATCTAAAGCGATCCTCCTGCTTCAGCCTCCCAGAGTGCTAGGAGTACAGGTGTGAGCTGCCATGCCCAGCCTGTGGTCTTATTATAATAGATTATTTATATATGTATCACCTAGATTGGATTTGCTAATATTTTGTTGAGGATCATTGTATCTGTGTTCATGAGGGATATTGGTTGGTGGTTTTCTTACACTGATATTGTCTGGTTTTGGTATTAGGGTAATCCTGGCCTCATAAAATGAGTTTGAAAATGTTCTCTTCTGTTTTCTGGAAGAGAATATGTAGAATTTATGTATATTTTTCTTAAATAATTTGGTAAAACTATCTGGGGCTGAGGTTTTCTTGTTTTTTGGAAGGATATAAACTATGAAATTAATTTCTTTAATAACTATCAGACTATTCAGATTACCTGTTTCTACTTGCACAAGTTTTGGTAGTTTGTGTCTTTCAAATAATTGATTCATTATTTCATCTAAGTTGTAGAAATTATGTGCA
Source organism: Mirza zaza (assembly GCA_008750895.1). NCBI lineage: Eukaryota > Metazoa > Chordata > Mammalia > Primates > Cheirogaleidae > Mirza > Mirza zaza. Next base: position 141,165 of record VSMD01029381.1, read on the forward strand.
TAGTGGTGTTCATAAGTTTCCCTTATTAGCCTTTAAAGTCTGTATGGCTAATGATAACTCTGCTTTCATTTCTGATTTTGTTAATTTATATCTTTTCTCTCTTCTTTTTCTCTCAGTCTGGTTAGAGATGCATCAGTTTTATTAATTTTTTTTCAAAGAATCAGGTTTTGGGTTCATTGATTTTTCTATACCATTTTTCTGTTTTTAATTTTATTGATTTCTGCCCTTTATGATTTCTTTCCTTCCTTTTGCCAACAATAAATACTGTTATTAATTTTTAGTTTAATTTCTTTATGGTCAGAGCTCATATTTTGTATGATTTCAATTTTTTTTAATTTGTTAAGGTTCGTTTAATAGTCCAGCATATGTCCAGCCTTGCAAATGTTTGTGTGCATGTGGAGAGAATAGGTATTCTGCCTTTATTGGGTGGCCTGTCCTATAAATGTTAATTAGGTTAAGTTGGTTAGTGGTAGTATTCAGGCCTTTTAGATCCTTGTTGAGTTTCTATCCAACTCGTTCTGTTGGTTACCGAAGAAGAGTGTTGAAGTCTCCAAGTATACTTGTCAATTTTTCCATTTCCCCTTTCAGTTTTATTAGTTTTGCTTTATGTATTTTGAAGTTCTGTTGTTAGTTACATGCACATTTAGGATTGTTATGTCTTCTTAGTAAGTTGACCCCTTTATGTAATGTTCCTCTGAATCCTTGATAATTTCCCTTGTTCAAATTAGATAATTTCTATTGTTTTGTCACTGTTTTTCTGTTATCTCTATCTGCTATTGATCCCATCTAGTGAATTTTTTATTTCAGGTATTGTATTTTTCAGTTCTAAACTATCCATGTATTTCTTTTTTTCTAGCTTCTGTTTTTCTGCTGAGAATTTCTATATGTCCATTTATTTCAGGAGTGTTCACTTTAACTTCATGGAGCATGGTTATGATAACTGCTTTAAAGTCTTTGTCTAATAATGACAACACCTGGATCATATTGGGGTTGGTATCCATCTATAATTCTTTTCTCTTATACACTGTTGTCAGATTTTTCTATTTCTCTGTATGTTAAGTTATGTTGGATTGTATTCTGGACATTTTGAATATTATGAGACTTTGAGTCCTGTTAAAATCCTCTGAGGAATGTCAGTATTTTTATTTGTTTGTTTGTTTGTTTATTTTTTAATAGAGAAACCAAGCCAGTTAGGTTGAAGCCTCAGATCCCAGCCTTCCCTCTGTAAGCTGTAGTTTTGCTGTCAGTTCAGTTTTCAAAGTCTTCACCATGCTGTTTGGATTCACCCCAAGTATGGACACTCCCAGGCCAGTGTGTTCAGTCCACACTGTAGTTTAGTCCTCAAAGCCGTTGGTGTGCTATTTTAGTTCAGTTCCGTGTTTGTGCAGCTCATACACAAGCTTACAGGATCCCATTCTCGAGCTCCCTCCTCTCTGTGATCCTGCCCCATCCAGCTCCCAGAGGCCCCTTTTCCTAGTTTTTAATTCCAGGCAGAAAGATTCGTCCTCTCTCAGAGTTTTAGGTGCTCCTGTGTGACTTCTGTGGCTGCTGCCACCACTCAACTTCGGGATCAATCGAGACATGCCTCATGGGGAGAGGGCTAGGAGGGGAAAAAAGACTCAGGGCATTTCTCCCCCCTCTGTTTGCAAAAGGGCCCCCTTCCCTGGCTTTTCATCTGAAAGAGAGTTTCTTTGGGAGCTTTTTCTCTTCACACCTGCTACACAGTGGGGGTTTGGGCTGCCTGAGTCTAGGTTGGAAAATATGCAAAGAAGAAATAAGTCAGAAAACTTACCACCATATTCGTCTTCAAGCTTTGTTTTTCTCCCCAATTCACCTTCTGCTATTCACTTTCCGGAGTCTTTGTGTCGTTTGATGTCTTTTGTCCAGAGTTTTTAGTTGTCATCAGCAGAGGAGATGGCTGTAGTGTGCTTACTCCATCTCAGCCAGAACCAGGCAGCCTCCTTGGTTTTTTTTTTTTTTTTGAGACAGAGTCTCACTTTGTTGCCCAGGCTAGAGTGAGTGCCGTGGCGTCAGCCTAGCTCACAGCAACCTCAAACTCCTGGGCTCAAGCAATCCTCCTGCCTCAGCCTCCCGAGTAGCTGGGACTACAGGCATGCGCCACCATGCCCGGCTAATTTTTTCTATATATATTAGTTGGCCAATTAATTTCTTTCTATTTATAGTAGAGATGGAGTCTCGCTCTTGCTCAGGCTGGTCTCGAACTCCTGAGCTCAAACGATCCGCCCACCTCGGCCTCCCAGAGAGCTAGGATTACAGGCTTGAGCCACCGCGCCCGGCCGCCTCCTTGGTTTTTAACATTGGCATCTAACTGACAAATTTTAGGTCTGTCTACATGCCGCGTCTGTGGTGCTAGCTGGCGACCTCTCCTTCAGTGACACAGCATGTTGAAATTAATTTCTTTTAATGTTCAAATTCTTAAGCAAAGAATCCTTGTACCAATGCCAGTTTGTCTACACGAAAAGGGAGCAGAATACAGATTTATTCTTTCTGTGGTCAGAGCAAACCCCTAAACTTGTGATACTAATAATAGTCATTATAATCATTTTAATAGAAATAATAATAATTTTTGGCTGAGAACATGAACTTTGGAGCCAGGCCACCTGTGTTCACCTGCGTCCTACTAGCTGTGGCACCTCAATCCTGAATGACGTAGCCTTTCTGTGCCTCAGTTTCCTCATCTGTAAAATGGGAATAATAGTAGCGTCTGCTCCCCAGGTGGTTGTGAGGGTTAAATAAATTCATCTGTATAGAGTGCTCAGAACAGTGCCTGGCACACAGGAAGCATCGCTAAGCTTTTGTCTGGATTAATAGCAGAGATAGCTAAGGTTTATTAGGCACCTCACCGTGTAGACTGAGTCTCACGACAGCAAGATGAGCCTGCTTAGCTCCCTGTTCAGAGGAGGCAGCTGAGACCTCAGCAAATGGCAGATGGCTTGCTTGGGTCTGCCTGGCCTGCAGACCTCCAAATTAGGGAGGCGTAGGTGGCTGGGCACAGGCTCTGGCTGGTGGTTGATCAGAGAACAGCGGCAACAAAGCGCTTGACATCATCTGGGCTGGGCTGGAAGCGATGTGACCCATGGGGACAGAGTGGGGGCAGAAATCAGCGGGAAGAGAAAGGCAACGGAAATGGAAGGGGGAGCCTGTTAATTGAGTGGCCCAGAAAAGGACAGATCAATGTCTTGCTGCCAGCAGAACAGCCGATGTCCCTGGCAGCGGGCGCAGGCCAGCTGTGCGCGCCTCAGCAACGGCAGCTGCTCCCCGGCAGCGTCTGCCAGGCCCGCCAGCCGTCCCCTCCACGCCCGTGGCCCTGGCTCACCACAGAGGCCGTCTGGGGGTGGTTGTTTGCCGTGTGACCTTGAGCAAGCCTCTCCCCCCTCCCCCGGGGCCTTGGCTTCCCTGCTATGAAATGAGGGGCTGGGTCAGCTGGATGACCCTGGGGTGCACTGGCAAAGGTGACCTAGAGTCCAGAAAGGTTGAGACTCTTCTCGATCAAGGCGGGGTCCCAGCCACAGTGGGTAAAGCTTCTTTGATGCACGGGGCCCAGGGGCCCCAGCCAACACGTCAGCGCAGACAGCCCGGGAGCCTACCTGGGGCCCCGGTGAGCTCGCCCACGTGCAGGGGTGCAGGAAGGCAGCGGGGAGCGGTGGCTGCTTTTCCGGCGTCAGCGAGACCTGGGTTCAAGAGTTAGCACTGTGGTGCTTTGTCTAAATGTCTTCCCCACTCTGAGCCTCAGTTTCCTCAATGTTAAACGGGGGACTATAATAGTGGCCAGTGTTAACATTGTCGTGGAGATTAAATGAATCTATGTGCACCCTGAGGTTCCATGGCTCATATCGATAGTAACTAGTGTGTGTTGTCCTACTAATTGTACAAGGGTCCTGACTGTTTTCTAACGAGCGGGACTGCAGTATACATGGCATTTTCATGGCCACTACTCTGGGACTGCTGCTCTTTGAAGAGCCCTGTGGGAGCAGCCATAGAGAAGCGAGGTCCCAGCCCAAGGGGTGCCCCCCGCTGCAGCCAGGGACTGTGCAGGGGCCCTCAGCACCCCATCTGTCTGCCTGTCATCCAACAACCCCACCCCACCTCTGTTCCAGGCGGGCTTCCTGGAGGCAGAGGAGGGGACAGCCTGCCCACCATCGTCTCCCAGCCCCGGGAGGTGTGGACTTTGGGCTTTCAGGATCTGAAGCCATACGCTGCTGCCTCTTACGTGGGCTTGACTTGGGGTTCTCGCCAGCCACTCAGCACTCCGTGGCAGTCCACACCCCGGGCTTGCATCAGAGCCCTTGACCTTGGAGAGGACTGTAGGGTCAGCACAGGAGGCCTGGGGGTTAGGGTGCCCCAGCCCCTCCCTGCATTCACAGACGGCCTGCAGCGCCAGTGGAGACAGGGCAGGAGGAGAGGGGGCGGCTCGCCAGCCAGGGTGGTGGGTGGGCGCCCCACAGCCCCGCAAGTGGCACCTGGACCTTGCTATTCTCCGAAGCCATGTCAGTGCCTGGCAGCGTCAGAGGCTACCATGGCCCAGGGGAGGGGACAGCCCCAGTGCTGACAAGGCTCTGGCCGGGCAGCAGTTGGCAAAAATCCACCTTCTTCTTTTGCTGAAATTTTGCAGGCTTTTCCCGACTGCACCCTAGGCACCAATTCAGGGGGGTCACAGAGAGGACGTTGTGCAGCCCCTCTGCCCATCCTCACCCCCAGATTCACACCAGAGTGGGCAAGCAGGATTGGCTGGAACAGCGGTATGAGCACAGCGCCACCAGGCATGGGCAGGGAGGTGACGGCTGTGGTAGGGGCTTTCTGGCCACTGCTCGTCTTCCAAAACCAGCAGGCACAGCGCCGTGGTGCCAGGCCACTGGCAGTGACCAGGGCTTCAGACCCCTGCTGCAGCTGCCATGCAGTGGGCAAGCGGGAAAAACGTGGTCCTTAGGAACAGAGGAATCCCCCAGCGTGGCTGGGCTTCTTTGCCCGTGATGGGCGGGGCAAGTCTGCCTGTAACAGCGTGAACAGCGACAACAGTGACACCGACCCCTTCCTACGTGCTGTCCTCTGCAGTTCCCCAGTGCTCTCCTCTCCATCATCGGCAGCCCAGCCTGAGAGGATTCTGGAAAGAGCTGGGCCTGGCCCGGCTGTGCTATAGATACTGGTGGTGGCTATTAGGGGGAGGGGCACGTGGCCTGATGAGGAGTGTGTGCACGGGTGTGTCCGTGTGACCGTGTGTGGTTGGCCAGTGGGACCCGCAGCTACCACCTTTAGCCCCCAGCAGGGTGCTCAGAATGTAGGAGGTGCTTAGTCATCGCTTGTTGAATGAATGAATGAGTGAATGAATGAATGAATGAATATATGTTTGCATGTGTGCAGTGGAGAGACTGCCACTAAGGTATAGGTTGTTTTAGAAGCAGGATTCCGGAAGAAATGTCAAAAAGCTGAAATTCTTGCAAACATATAAAAAAAATGCTCAACATCTCTAATCATCAGAGAAATGCAAATCAAACCACAATGATCCTATATCAAGAAATCCCAGGCCGGGCACGGTGGCTCACGCCTGTAATCCTAGCACTCTGGGAGGCCGAGGCGGGCGGATTGCTTAAGGTTAGGAGTTCGAAACCAGCCTGAGCAACAGCGAGACCCCGTCTCTACTATAAATAGAAAGAAATTAATTGGCCAACTAATATATATAGAAAAAATCAGCCGAGCATGGTGGCGCATGCCTGTAGTCCCAGCTACTTGGGAGGCTGAGGCAAGAGGATCGCTTGAGCCCAGGAGTTTGAGGTTGCTGTGAGCTAGGCTGACGCCACGGCACTCACTCTAGCCTGGGCAACAAAGCTAGACTCTGTCTCAAAAAAAAAAAAAAGAAATCCCTGTATCCTATATCAAGAAATCCCAGCCAGGTGAGGTGGCTCACGCCGGTAATCCTAGCACTCTGGGAGGCTGAGGCGGTGGATTGCTCAAGGTCAGGAGTTCGAAACCAGCCTGAGCAAGAGTGAGACCCCGTCTCTACTATAAATAGAAAGAAATTAATTGGCCAACTAATATATATAG
>VSMD01029383.1:0-35716 GCA_008750895.1 Mirza zaza
ACAGAGAGACAGACAGAGAGACAGACAGAGACAGGAAGAGAGAAAGAGACAGAGGGAGAGACAGAAAGAGAGAGAGAGAGACCAAGGTCGAGAGAGAGACACAGAGCGAGAGAGGTTTGTTCACGTACGCAGGCGAGAAGGCAATGGCGTCTGACTTAGGGTGACACGACACCCTTTATCCCGGACGCAACACGGTCAGGGAGTGAGGACAAACGGCATGTCAGCGTGGGTCCCTTCACTTTCCTACACTGCAGGACGGAGATGAGGTGCACACGCTACACACGCACGCCACACGCCTCACCACACACGCACACGCACACACGTGCCTTGGCTCGTGCAGACCATGCACGGCCCCGCTGCTGCAGTGCTTAGGCCACTGTCTCGATGCTGCCTGTCTACGACCCCCGGTGCCTTTCTCACTGAGAGACGTCCGCGTGCCGTGTTTGGGGCCTCCGATGGCAAACTCTTGCGTCAGCCCTTCTGCAGGACGCCGTGCGGGACCCCATGCCGCGCCGGGCGTCCCTGGGGTCTCCGATGAGCACGCACCGGTCGCTGCGCCTGCCAGGCTGCACCACGGAGGCGTTTCTCAGCGCGGGTCACGCAGGCGACTCTGGAACACGGACTTGCACGTGGTCAGCGTGAGTGTGGGGGCTGGGCTCTCCGTCTGCACACCCGGCAAGAGACAGCTGAGCAGGAAAAGGTCACGGGGCCGCCGTGTCTGCTGGGGACAGCCCCTGCCCCCAGAGAGGAGGAAGAGAAACAGAGAGGAGGAAGAGAGAAAGAAGGAGAGAGACAGAGAGAAAGGTGCAAATGCAAACGCCAACAAGCACGGAGGTTTGTCCTCGGAGACGGAAGCAGTGTGAGCTTCGGCAGCCAGACGCATCCTCGCAAACGTGCGGGCGCATTTTTACTGAGCCGAAATAGCTTCTCCTCAGCCAGAGCCCGTGGGGTAGGCCGAGTCACACTGTCATCTCCTCCCTGCCCCAAAAGGTCCAGGTCCTAATTCCGGCAACCTGTGAACAGGTGGTCACCATGTGTGGAAACAGGCTCTGCACGCAGGGGTGGAGTATCTCGAGACGGGGCGATCATCCTGAATTATCCTAAAGACAATCTCGACGGTCGTAGAGGCAGAGGGAGATTTGAGACAGATAAGAGAGGAAGGTTATGTAACCGCAAAGGCAGGGACCGGAGTGACACTGCGGCCACAAGCCCAGGGACGCCTGGAGCCCCCGGGAGCCGGGAGAGGCAGGAAGGAGCCTCCCCTGGAGCCCGTGGAGGGAGCCCGGCCCCGAGACCCCCGCGTCCCACACTCCCGGGCTCCGGGACTGGGGAGGGGACACGTTCCTGCTGTGGCCAGCCACCTGGTTCAAGGTCCTTTGCCACACAGGAGCTGCAGGAAACGCACACAGAACAGAAACCCGAACCCTACAAAGCCGTGCGGATCCCTGGTGCCGACCACCCTCTGGCATGCTGGCCGTGAGGCTCGCCGTGAAGTCGCGAGTTACCCGCAGACTGAAGGTTCACGCCCTTGCTCCCTGTGACCCCGGCTTCAGGACTGGTGGCACCGAACACGCTCAGCGGGCCCGGCCGGCCCCCGCACGCGACCCCCCCGCCACCGCCCCGAGCAGGTGCTTCCGCGCCCAGCCCCGTTGCTCCCCAGGTTGGGCACGGACCGGACCCGATTTCCCTCATTTCCGACTCAGCGGCGTTCAGGCTCGCGGAGACGGCCGGAATCTGCAAGAGGGTGTCTCACATCTAGACGGGTTCCCTGAGGACACGCCGGGAATAGAAATCTCTGAGGCCAGCGCCGCCGCCTGCCAGATGAGGTCAATTGTAGGGTGAGCTAATGGAGCGCGTGGAGATCCCATAATCATTAGGTAGAAAATAAATTCCTTTTGTCTGCTGCTGCCGCAAGTCTCCTGGCTTGCACGGACCGAATAACTCACCGAGCGCTTCTTTGTAACACACACACACACACACACACACACACACGCACGCACGCACGCACTGCCGTGCACCCCGCCCCGTGCACGTGTCGAAGCCCGAACCCTCCATGTGATGCTAGTTTTGGAGATGGTCGTGATTAAGAGGTGATTAAGGTAAACCGAGGTCACCAGGGTGGGCCCCCATATACAACAGGACCGATGTCCTTATAAGCAGAGGAGAGACGAGGACACAGACAGGCACAGAGGGACGACCCCGTGAGGACACAGGGAGCAGACGGCGTCTACACGCCCAGGAGTGAGGACCCGGGAGGAACTAGCCCCGAGACACCCGGATCTGGGGCTCCCAGCCTGCAGGACGGGAGAGGACACACGTGTGTTGCTGAAGGCATGCAGTCTGCAGCATTCTGCCGTGGGCTGTCCAAGCAGACTCATAAATCGTCCCGAGCGTCAACTGGACGTGCCCGAACGATGTCCGTTGGATTGACTCTTGGGGCGTGGGTTTTCCCCAAGTCCCGAGGTTTTCACCGCCGTAGGGAGGATTGAGTGGCATCTCAGGGAGGCAACACGACGGGGGCAGGGCAGCTCACCTGGTGTGGACGCCGACAAGCTCTGTGGCCTCAGACCATCACCTGACGCTCCCATGCTCACCGCCGACTTTCCGTGCCGGGTGGACGGCGGCCGCCACTCCCCCTGCTGGACGCTGCACTCGAAGGAGAGATTTATAGGGTTCTCGTGCACGCGGGAAGTGCTTAGCGATCTCTGGGTATTATTAGAGCTTCTTTGCTGAGACCGGCGCGTGCTCAGCAAATATCTCTCCGGAAGCATCTTAAGGGCACTGGCAGACCCCGTGCAACCATGGCCGAGAGTTTGGCCTCGTGGCCGTCTGTCTTTGCATTGTGCGTGTGTCACGTGGCCTTTGCATTGTCACGGCTCGAGTTGCTGCGGTTTGGCTTTGGGCGTTGCAGTCCGGCTCTTAATAACATGCTCGTGTCAACGTCGGGGGTCCCCGGACCCCAGAACAGAGGGGGGCACGGCTCTTGCGCCCCAAGGCCTGGCCAGGCACACCCCAGCTGCAGACGGGGCTGCTCTGCGGTTCTGCCGTTCCGTGCTTGCTCCAGGACACGGTACGTGCTGCAACAACTAAAAGCCCGTCCAAAGCAGCAGCCAAAAGGACAGATGTTGGGTCACATGCTTTAACCCTTCTCTTGGAAGGGGTGTTTTGACATAGCAAACTCTCCTCAGCGTCTTTGTGCAGAGAACGAAGCTTGTGCACGGCCACGTCACGGGGCCGTCTAGAACAGGGAGCGTGCACTTGAGCTATGTTCCTCAGACAGGCCGGGGGCGGTGGCTCACGCCTGTCATCCCTCCCACTCTGGGAGGCCGAGGCGGGAGGATCGCTGGAGCTCAGGCGTTCGAGACCAGCCTGAGCAAGAGCGAGACCCCGTGTCCGCTAAAAATAGAAAAATTAGCTTGCCATGGTGGCGCATGCCTGTATCCCCAGCTACTTGGGAGGCTGAGACAAGAGGATCGCTTGAGTCCAGGCGTTGGAGGCTGCAGTGAGCTACAATGATGCCACTGCACTCCAGCCGGGGTGACAGAGTGAGACTCTATTTCAAAAAAGAAAAAAAAAGAAATGCAATGAAGGGGTGGGGCACTTCCTGCATCCCGACTGTCTAAGCCCAGTCTGCAGACGCCTGGGGTTCCGTGGGCTGTCACCACGCACTGCCTGCAACGCGCTATGTTCAGACATCGAGAGCCAATGTTTAGAAACTTACATATATATATAAAAAGAAAGGCAGTCATTTCACGTCTGCTGAATTCCAAGATTTTTTTTATAGAGCCATATCGGGAGCTTCTATTTTGCATGTGCTTATTTAAATGCAGTTTTGTTCTTTTAGCGATTCCTCTCGCTCGTGCCCGTGACACAACCCGTCTGCCGCAGACCGAGAGGGAAAAAGCGCGTTTTGCCGGGGAGGGCCCGGAAGCTGCGTTCTCGAGCACACGCCATCTGGATCGGAATCCCTGACACGCTGTCGTCCTTTTTTATTCCTCCCCCCCAAAACACGCATGGGGCCGTCGGGAAGGGGGAAACCCTCTCACTCCTGCCGAGAGCTGGGACCGGAGACGAAAGGGATTGGCGGGCGCACACACAGGATCGCAGCTTCCAGAAACAGCAAGGCCGCCACCGGGTTTTCCGAAACGCCGGAAGACGCGTCTTTCTTGCTCCTTGGGGAGAAAACGCACGGTTCGTTCTTTGCCGACCAGCAAGCCCGAGCGCCGCCGTTGCACGTGGAGATCGATTCTTCAAGAGGCTTTGTGCATTTTCTGCTCACTCCCGCACGGGGCAGCTGTGTTGTCCACCCCCACCCCCCGGGGGAGCTTCCTCCCACGGACAGTCGTGCTGGTGGGAAGGCACAGCAGCTGCAGGGACACCCCCCACCCCCACCCCGGACACCGGAACTCTTCCCGGGCTGCAGCCGGATAGCAGGAGAGGCGTCAAGACAGGGAGCGGAGAACGAGGACGCAGACGCGAGGAAGTCCTGCCCCCCTGGACCTGGGGCAGTGACCTCTGCAAGGAGCTCAGCTGCTGCGTCTACCTCGAACCCGGGTCCGGGCCAAGCCCTTCCCCCCCGGGGTGTGGAGAGAGGGGCCAGGGAGCCCGCTGGAGAGGCCCCCAAAACTGCACGGTATGGAGAAGGCTTTCAAACTATAGGCCCCTGTCTCTCTCTCTGCATCCAGAGAGTAAATGAAACGCGCCACTGGAAGGCGGAGATTGCAAAGAAATAAATAATTTTCCAAGCGAATACGGAGGGTGAAGGTCTAATCAAGGGAAATGAGGTCTAATCAGCACAGGGCATCGAGGAATGACAGAGATAGAATTGGGAAAGGACAGGGGAGGGAGGCCGAGGGTATTTTAGCAACGGACCCAGGGGACCCGTCGGGGAGAGGGGTGGGGACGTTTTCCATTCTGTTAGTGCATGGAGCACCTTCAGGGACGTCTTCATTGCTGTTCAGGGAATCCAGAGAAATGGAGGTTATGATGTTTTTTGTTTGTTTGAGACAGAGCCTCACGCTGTTGCCCAGGTTAGAGTGCAGTGGTGTCATCACAGCTCACTTCAGCCTCCAACTCCTGGCTCAAGCGGTCCTCCTGCCTCAGCCTCCAGAGTAGCCGGGACTACAGGCATGCACCACCATGCCCGGCTAATTTTTTTCTATCTTTAGCAGAGACGGGGTCTCGCTCTTGCTCAGGCTGGTCTCACACTCCTGGCCTCGAGCGATCCTCCCGCCTCGGCCTCCCAGAGTGCTGGGATTACAGGCGTGAGCCACCGCCGCGCCCCGGCCAGTAATAACATTTTGAGAGTGTTTAATGTACCCCTAGGAGACATGAAATTAGGAGGAGCCAGGCAGTCCCTGGGAAAGCTGAGACACACCAGCTGTCCACGTAGGAGGAACAGAAGACCCAGGAACCCGGGAGGGGGCAGCCCGTGGGAGCGGTGAGCTCCTTCTGGTGTTGATGGGAAAGCCAAGTGGCAACGCCCCTCCTGGGAGACCGCAGCCGGCGTGCAGGAGAAAGGAGAATTTTCTTCTCTCGCACATCATGGTCCTGAAGTCAGAGCATTTGAACGTGGGGATCCACGTTTCTTAAAAAGCCCACGTTTATCAAATAAGCAGAAATCATGTCGGGGGTGGCCCCGGCCACACAAGGCGGAACTGCCCGAAGTCCGAGACATTCACGCACAGCGACGATCGTTACCTACTGACCGAAGGCTCGATCGATCGACCGATCGACTGATAGGAAGCTGTGAGGTTACGTGCCGCTTTCCACAGCATTTTCACGTCAGAATAACACATCCTCACACCACGTCAGACCTCTTAGACAGGGAGGCAGAAACAGAGTACAAACTGTTGCAGGAGAACTGAGGTTCCTCCGTGAGCAGGCGAAAGATGGACAGACAAAAACTAATTTAAAAAAGGAAACAAGGGGCCGGGCACGGTGGCTCACGCTGGCAATCCTAGCGCTCTGAGAGGCCGAGGCGGGCGGATCGCTCAAGGTCAGGAGTTCGAAACCAGCCTGAGCAAGAGCGAGACCCCGTCTCTACTAAAAATAGAAAGAAATTAATTGGACAACTAAAAATATATATTAAAATAAAAATTAGCCGGGCATGGTGGCGCATGCCTGTAGTCCCAGCTACTCGGGAGGCTGAGGCAGCAGGATTGCTTGAACCCAGGAGTTTGAGGTTGCTGTGAGCGAGGCTGATGCCATAGCTCTCTAGCCGGGGCAACAGAGTAAGACTGTTGTCTCAAAAAAAGAAAAAAAAGGAACAAGGGCCAGAAAACACTGAGAATAATATTCGTAACAAAGCCGGAAATGCAACATTACAGACTGGAAAGAGTACAAAGTTACCGAGAAGGTGTTAAAGGGATACGTTCTTGTTTCTTAGTATCCTGGTTTGTTACATTGGTAACTAAAAGTGGAACGACCATTGGATCCAGCAGTCGCGTGACCAGGTATCTACCCAAAGGAAAAAAAAAAGATATTTTATTTAAACAAAAGACACCTGTACTCGGATGTTTAGGCAGCAGTAACGTCTAAGCATTAACAAGTCAGTAAAGAGCTCACCGCACCTCTGTAACCATTGAACCAAAAACCTACGTCTTTACGCTTGACTTTTATTAGTCTAGGTCACCAGGAGAGAATTTCTCTGATTAGGGGACGATTCCTATATACTCTATAACGGCGGACGCCAATCTTTTTGGCACCAGGGACCAGAATCATGCAAGACAATTTTTCCCAGGGACCGGGGAGAGGGGAGGATGGCTTGGGGACCAGTCAGGTGCACTGCATTTATTGTGCAGTCAGACCTCTCTGCTGATGACAATCTGTACGTGCAGCCGCTCCCCAGCGCCGGCATTACCGCCTCAGCTCCACAACCGCTCTGCTCCTTTCGCCCATTCTTGTTGTTAACCGTTCAGGAGGAGGATGCGTTGTCAGGAAAAGCAAAGAAAAGGGTTCTTGGGAAGGTCACGTCGACATTGCTGAGGCCCCACGGCAGCAAAGAACAAAGACGGTGGCACGGAACGTCCGCAGTGAGACCCGAGGGACCGGGTCATCCTAGGAGAAGGACGCCCGGCAAAAATGACTCCGGAGAAACACCACGCCCAGGAAGCGGAGACAGGGCGGAGAGCAACAGAGAGTGTGCAGTGATGTTTGCACCGTGCCTCTAAAATTAGGGCGTTCGATGGCCAAAGGAGCCGTCGGCTGGGTGACACCGTGCAGGGATTAGTCACCCCGTGCCAGCTGGGATTGTAGGGGACGTAAACCAACCATGCCAAACGCCTGTATCTGCACCCACAGACAGAGAAGACGCCAGGATGCCGTGCGTCAGAAATAGGATCGGCGTTTTCCACCCAAATGCTTCTCTCGCCGGGGACATCGAGCCACCTCAACCCAGTCCCAGGTCACCCCCATCGGGTCTGGACCTCATGCACCTGCCAAGGCACCTGCCTTTTCATCCCTCCAATTGCAGTAAGAATTTTCAGCGAGAAAGTGCTTTCCCGGATAACCACAGTGGTAGCTGCCAGCTCACAAGCAGCACGCAGAGAACTTGCATTTGCACCTGACTTACCCGGGAAGCTGACCACACACACACAAAAAGAACTCAGGAATCCTGACACTCTCCTACACGCGTGCCCTTGTAATTTTTGCCTGATATTTATCCGCAGTGTATTCTGTGATGGGCACCATTTCACAAAAAGACTCGCTTACCAACAATAGCATGAAGGAACCCAGCAGTAGGGAGGCGTGGTTTCATTTCATTTTGTCGAAAAACAGCTCCACCAAGATGTCCACAAAGAACGAGGTAAAGAGACAGTTCCCTACTCATTTCTTTGGTCTTTTTGTGGTTTACGGGCTACCTTACTTTCTCGCTCTATAAAATAAACATAATGTGACTCAAGCTTCCTCTTAAAGCCTCTATGTTGAAATTCACACTAGTTAAAAAAAAAATTAATTGTATAGTAAGTGTCATGCATTTTAAAGCGTTCTACGTGCCTCTCTGTGCCAGGGGTAAGAGAATAACGTTTGTGCATTATAGGGTCATCACTGAACGGCCATCAGCTCAGTCTTCGAAGCCCTAAAAAGGTTTAATTGATCAGATGAGCAGCTGTTAACTGAGCTCATGCTATGTGCTGGCCGCTAGCAATCCTCTACACCCTAAAAAGGCATTCTGTAATAAACACACCTGCACTCGAATGTTTACAGCAGCACAATTCAAAATTGCAAAGATGTGGAAACAACCCAAGTGCCCATCCATGCACGAGTAGATTAATAAAATGTGGTCTGTGTACACCATGGAGTTCTACTCAGCCACAAAAAACAGTGGTTGATCTAGCACCTCTTGTGTTATCCTGGATGGAGCTGGAGCCCGTTCTACTAAGGGAAGTGTCCCAAGGATGGAAAAACAAGCACCACGTGGACTCGCCAGCAAATTGGCACTAATCGATCAACACTCATGTGCGCACATGAAAGTAGCATTTATTGGAAATCAGGCAGGTGGGAGGGGGAGGAGGGGATGGGTAAATTCACACCTATCAGGTACGATGCACATTGCCTAGGGGATGGGCACACTTACAACTTTGACTCAAATGCTGCAAAAGCAATTTATGTAACCAAAACATTTGTACGCCTGTCATATTCTAGGAAAAAAAAAAAAGTTACTTCTGGTTTCTTCCAGCTCTTCTTTCTAACGCCCGCTGCAGTCAAACCCTCTCGCCCTCCGCTCTCCTCTGCCATCCCAAACTGCCCCTCCTCGTTAGAGCCCTATAGTAACCACCCAACCTTCCCGAACCCACTCAGTGAGTTTAAGACCCCTCTAGGAACACCCTCCGCATTCAGTGATTAGCTAGAAGAGCTCACGGAACTCAGAACCGCTGTTAGGCTCACAGTTACAGCTTATCACAGCATCTCTAGAACATTCCGTACAACCACGCGCCCGGCCACAGCCACCATGAACTACGACGCTGAGACTTGCGTTTGGATTTACGTCCTTAAATGGGAGACTTACATTTGCCTTTTTGGAGCTTTCATGGAAAACAGTTTCTTGTCTCTTTTTTTTTTTTTTTTTTAACTGAATCCATTGCTATGTTTTAAAAGGGGGCCATTCCATTCGTTAATATTTCATTTTATTACAATTATGTCTGTTTGTACTGATTCCTAAGCCTTGCTCAAGTCTCTTTATTGGGAATACGCTTCTGTTTTTGCACTTACTCAGGTGGTATCGACAGGGCGGCACCCTGTTGGCAAGTTCCTGCCACCACCGCTTGGAGCTTCTGAGCGACAGAACACGGTGTTTTTAAATACCGGGCTGCACTGTGTTACAGGTGATGCACGCTTGTGATCTCGGACATCTGTGGCAACATTTATCCAGCAACAAGGTTAATTCCAATCCCAGTAAACACAACAGGTTGTGTTGCCAGAGAACAGAAATGCAAATTAAAGAGTCTCTTTTCCATCTCAGGATAGCTGTCACTGGTCCCGGGTGTCCTGTTTAGCTACCCTCAATGCTGTCAGATTAATTTAGAGAACGTGTCCACGGTTATTTGTAAGTTTCTGTCATCACAGCCATAGGGTGGACCCAATTCTAACTAATTTTAACATGCATTTTTTCCCCCGCCCTGGTGGAATATGTAACTGACCCTTAAACAACTCGGTCGGGAGTTACGGGGGACACCAACCCCACAGTCAAAATCAGCGTGTACTCACGCCTATAATCCTAACACTCCGAGAGCCTGAGGTGGGAGGATCGTTTGAGTCCAGCCTCAGCAAGAGTGAGACCCCCGTCTCTACTTAACCCTTTGAACTCGGATGTCGAGTGTGACTCCACGCGGTTATTAGCATCGATAGCACCTCAGGCCATGAAAAATTATAGAGATTAAAATTACTCTTTGAATGCATCGATAATTTGAAATATTAAAAAAAAATACAAATAAAGAAGTTTGTATGCAAAGAAACTCCAGTTTTTATAAAATCTGGGGTATTTCAAAAATTAAATCCCGAGTAGAATAAAGGAATGGAGAAAAAAGCAAGTGAGTGCAAAGGGTTAAACTAGAAAGAAATTAGCTGGACAACTAAAAATATACATAGAAAAAATGAGCCGGGCATGGTGGCGCACGCCTGTAGTCCCAGCTACTCGGGAGGCTGAGGCAGGAGGATCGCTTGAGCCCAGGAGTTTGAGGTTGCTGTGAGCTGGGCTGACGCCACGGCACTCTAGCCCGGGCGACAGAGTGAGACTCTTGCTCACAAAAGAAAAAAAAAAGCTGACAGCCCTGAAAAACTTAACTACTAATAGCCTACTGCTGAATAACCTTACCGGTAATATAAACAGTGACACACACAGGTTTCCTACGTAACATGCCTTCTACACTGCACTCTCACAATAAAGAAAGCTAGAGGAAGAATCACGCTACTAAGAACATCAAAAGGAAGAGAAAAATACATTTGCTATTCACCAAGCTGAAACGCAACATCACAGAGGACTTCCTTCTCCTCACCGTCATGCTGAGCAGGCTAAGGAGGAGGAGGAGGAGGAGTGGGAGGAAGGGGAGGGCTGGGTCTCCCAGTGTCAGGGGAGGCAGAGGTGCGAGAAGATACACACAGAGGCCGAGTCGTGCAGCTGAAAAGCCGCGTTGCTCAAAGCTCAACAGCATGTGGTTAAGCAGACTGTTGTTTCTCACACCGCCACCTTGGAGGGTCTCGGACCGCCTGGGGGGGGCGTGTTGAAATGCAGACTGGGGGCCCCAAGGCCACAGTGTCTCACTCTGCAGGTCCCTGGGAGACGCCGATACTGCCGGCACAGTGTCGACACACCAAGTGTCACTGGGTGAGACCACGCTGCAGACGCGTAGCTGCCCCGGCCGTGAGCACCGGCTGAACCCCCAGTGAGTGTCTCCCCTGCACACGTAGGAAAACAAAGCCCACCAACTGCACTGACCACGACATCCTCACTGAGGACCGGACACCCTCGATTCTGACTCCTGGTCGCTCTTGAAAGACTCAAACCTATGAACAGAAACTTTTCAAAAGGAGGCAGACTCACGGCCAACGAACGTATGACAAAGTGCTCGACATCTCCAATCATCAGGGCGATACCAATCAAAACCACAATGAGGTATCACTTACCTCCAGCGACGATGGCTTTTTTCAAAAAGTCCCAAAACAACAGGTGCTGGCGTGGATGTGGAGACAGAGGAACACTCCTACACTGCTGGTGAGACTGCAAACTAGTGCAACCTCTGTGGAAAGCAATATGGAGATACCTCAAAGAACTACAAGTAGAACTACTGTTTGGTCCAGCAATCCCACTCCTGAGCATCTGCCCAAAGGGAAAAAAAGACATTCTATAAAAAACACACCTGTACTCAAATGTTTACAGCAGCACAATTCACAATTGCAAAGATGTGGAAACAACCCAGGTGCCCATCCATGCATGAGTGGATTTATAAAAAGTGGTCTATGTACGCCATGGAGTTCTACTCAGCCACAAAAAAAACAACGGTGATCTAGCACCTCTTGTGTTATCCTGGATGGGGCTGGAGCCCATTCTACTAAGTAAAGTGTCACAAGAATGGAAAAACCAGCACCACATGGACTCACCATCAAACTGGTATTAACTGATCAACACCAGTGTACGCATATGGTAATAATAAGTGTCGGGCAGGTGGGAGGGGACAGGAGGGGACGGGTATATACAAACATAATGAGTGTGGTGTGCACCGTCTTGGGGATGGACACGCTTGAAACTCTGACTCAGGCAGTGCAAAGGCAATTTATGTAACCAAAGCGTTTGTACCCCCATAATATTCTGAAATTTAAAAAAAAAATTAAAAAATTTAAAAATTAAAAAAAAATTTAAAAAATTAAAAAAAAAAAAAAAAAAAAGAAAGAAAGACTCAACTCCAGCCGGAAGCCTGGCCCAAACCCACAGGCAGGGATGTGGTGCTAAGAACTCTCAGATGCGTTCGGCAGAGCAGGTGGTGGGAGTCTCCCTCTCTCTGAAGCATCGATGCCTTCAGAACGAGAGAGGAGTCCGTTCTAGGAAACGATTTTCTCCCTTGAGGAACCGGAGTAGATTTATTTTCCCGTAAGTGTCCGGGGCACCCACATGCCCCGAGTCTGTACGCCTGGCACACCCTCGCCCCGTTCCAGGAAGGTGCCGGGACGGCAGCGGCGGAAGGACGGAAGACGATGAGCATCTGCACCTGCAGCCCCAGCACGGGCCGAGGCGGGCGTGCCGAGGACGTATGAGAACCCAGATGAGCGCTCACTTTCTGCACGCTCCCGACTGCCACGTTCCCCAAGCCTCTGTCCCCACCAGCCCCGCGTCATTCTGGTTGCCTGACCTTGGAAGTGGGCTGAGCAGTGTTTGCTGGAATGGTCAGTCTGAGTCCTGACAAGGAGCACTTGTCAGTGTGAGCGTGTTTGGAAATACTCTCTGGGCAGAAATAATTAAGACTGCTGGGATGACATCATTCTGGATTTTAGGGAGGCGTTGAACCCAGGGACAGGCGTCCTCGTGAGAGACGGCAGAGGAGACACAGGCGTAGAGGAGAAGCCACGTGGAGACAGACGGAGGAGGCAGAAGCGGGAGTGACGCTGTGGCCACAAGCCCAGGGACGCCCCTGGGAGCCCCCGGGAGCCGGGAGAGGCGGGAAGGAGCCTCCCCTGGAGCCCGTGGAGGGAGCATGGCCCCGAGACTCCCGCGTCCCACACTCCCGGGCTCCATGGCTGGTAGACAGCACACTCCTGTTGCTATTAATATAAGTGACCCCACTTACAGTCATTTGCTGCACCTGTCATAGGACTAAACTAACGCCCTTCCCTGTGGGTGCGTGAACTGCCCATCAGTTCTTGCAAAACCTGGCTATCGAAAAGAGCCTGGCACCTGCTCCGTCTCTCTCTTGCTTCCTCTCTCGCCACCTGAGCTCTGCACACACCTGCTCCCCGAAATGTTCCACCACGAGTGGGTGCAGCCGGAGACCCTCCCCAGAAGCAGAGCAGACGCTAGTGCTGTGCTTCTTGTACAGCCCGCAGAACCGTGAGCCAAATAAACCTCTTCCTTATAACTCATCCAGCCTCAGGTGTTGCTTCATAGCAACACGAAACGGACTAAGGCACCCCAGATCTCTCTGCAGTGGTGCGTTTATGTAAATATCAGGGAACATCCTCATTAGGGCTGTGGACAACAGTGCCCGGGAGACCACCACTCCCCACCCCCACGTGGAATCTGGTGCATTTACGTATTAACAACCCATCGAATTTCCTCCATGGGATGGGTCCTAGCACCAGAGTTCCTTGCAGGAACTCCAGCCAAGGGTCTGAAAGCCCCCTGGGCAGACCGGAAGGGAACTGATGAATGACTTTTAGGGAGGTGGGCGGAGAGAGGAAGAGAAGGCGGAAGGGTTGACAGTAGCGAGGGAGGGATTCCTCCCAGGGATCTTGCCTGCATTGTGCAGGAGGGCAGGGAGGACCAAGCATGGACAACCTCACCAAAGACGCCTCCCAGGAAGGGCTGAGCAGGCCAACGGGCTCAGCAAACTGAGGCAGGAGGAGAGAATGTCTGAGACCCTGCTGGTAGTCCTGAGAGCTTAAAACAAGAGGAATTCATCGTCTCCCAGGAGGGCGGGAGTCTCGGGGCCACGCTCCCTCCACGGGCTCCAGGGGAGGCTCCTTCCCGCCTCTCCTGGCTCCCGGGGGCTCCAGGCATCCCTGGGCTTGTGGCCGCAGCGTCACTCCCGTCTCTGCCTCCTCCGTCTGTCTCCACGTGGCTTCTCTCCTCTGCATCTGTGTCTCCTCTGCCGTCTCTCACGGGGACGCCTGTCACTGGGTTTAGAGACCTCCCTAATCCAGGATGGTCTTGTCTCGAGATCCTTCACTCGATTGTATCAGCAAAGACTCTATTTCCAAGTAAAATCACATTTACCGGTTCTAGGTGGGTAGATCTTTTTTTTTTTTTTTTAGGGGTTGACCGTTGGATTCACTACAGGGGCTGGACAGGAATAAATGAAGTCGCACTGAACGCCCGCCGAGCGCAGCTTAGCAGCTCTGGCTCGTGGGCGTGGGGATCTGCTGGGGTTCGAGGCTACCGTGCACAGAGACGGCTGTCTGTGGGCCACAGGCAGCACGGGACACACACGCCGAGGTGAGAATCCTGACATTCTGAGCAGGAGCCCAATGACTTTGTCGGGTCCACACCCTCACTTGTCTCTCCCCTCGCAGAGTCACAGGGTGGAAACGTCCTGACCCCAGCTCTGAGTCACCTCTAGCGGCCACTCTCAGCCTGAGTCTCCCCGGCCGTCCCGGGGCTGGTGCTATTTCTAGCTCCGGGGCAGGAGGGTGGCCGCGTGTCCGGCGGGGCCCAGCACGCCCATCTGGCCGGCCCCCCGTTTGCCTTTGGGCACAGCCTGGCCTCTCTCCCAAGGCCCCGAGAGTAAAAATAGCCTCCGGATCAGCCCGCCAGCTGACAGGCATATGAGCTGTTTGTTCCTGCCTGCAAACCCGAGGACGCCCGGGCTGGCCGGAGAGGCAGCCGTTGGCCACGGACTGACTCTCTTCCGTCCATTCATCGTTTACGTAACTCTCGTTCTGCTGGTGGCTCTGCCTGAACCGAGACAAAGCGAGCTGCAGCCCCCTCACTCTACCCTCCCAGCCCTCGGAGCCTTGGACGGGACTGCAAGACCGTCTTTCAGACTTGAAACTTTAGAAGGACGTATCTGGCTTCTCCTCCAGGTTCCGAGTGCAAACATTCACTGATTCCCCACCAGGCATGCAGCGGGGATAAAAGATCAATATCATAACGGTCGGCAAGAATGTGGTTCTCGGCCGGGCGCGGTGGCTCACGCCTGTCATCCTGGCACTCTGGGAGGCCGAGGCGGGAGGATCGCTCGAGGGCAGGAGTTCGAGACCAGCCTGAGCAAGAGTGAGACCCCCCCATCTCTACTATAAATAGAAATAAATCAGCTGGACAACTAAAAATATATAGAAAAAATTAGCCGGGCATGGCGGCGCATGCCTGTAGTCCCAACTACTTGGGAGGCTGAGGCAGGAGGATCACTTGAGCCCAGGAGTTGGCGGTTGCTGTGAGCGAGGCTGACGCCACGGCACTCTAGCCCGGGCGACAGAGTGAGACTCTGTCTCAAGAAAAAAAAAGAAAAAAGAATATGGTTCTCAACAAGCTGAGCAATCAGGAGAAAACAGAAAAGAACATAAAAAAAAAAGTTAACCCTACAAAGGGAAGAGATTGGAGCTGTGTTTGAACACAGCTTTGAATTTTTATACGCACTGTAAATGTCATACGTGCAATTCAAACGTGACTTGGTGTATGACACAAAGGCCGCGAGAACATTGGAAACCCCACCAGGAGAGCCGAGAGATGGAGCTGAACCCCTCCTTCCAAAAGGACTCCTAGAAACTGTCACCCGGGGAAGTCTCAGCAGCTCCCTCGTGGGGCAGCCTAGCTACCTTGTTCCCGCCACTGGGACTCCGTGTGGTCAACATTTCTGGGTCAAGAGGAACCTGCCTACGTGTCCCCGTGTGCTCATGCCCCTCCGGGTCCCGGTCCTGCCCCTTCTCCTCTCCGAACTTCGAGAGCCAGAGTCCCGGAATTCTTCCAAGGTGGCTTCAGCTCTGTCACCTTCCATAGCAAGAGCTAAGAGACCCTCCTCTCTGGTCCCCATCGCTGGCGTGGCTCAGATATCAGGAGAGGTCTCAGAAGAAGAGAACACCGAAGTCCCCCAAGCGAGAAGGGACTCTTCCAGCAGACGCCTGTAGACCCCACCTCCTGCAGCGCCAGCTCTTCCCCGGGTCTGCTGCCTGCTGGTCCGCGCTGCACATACTTCGGACTGGCCAGGTTCCGTAATCACCTGAGCCGATTCCTTAAAGTAAGTCTCTTATCTATATGTTATACACACATCTCATCGGTCCTGCTTCTCTGGAGGACCCTGACTCACACCCACCCGGGGCACCCCAGTTCCGTGGCACCCCGGTTCCGTGGCACCCTGGTTCCGTGGCACCCTGATTCCGTGGCATGCTTGTGCTGTAGAACACCGGCAAGTTTCAGGTGAACACCAAGGATGAACCGCCATGCAGGAAGTCCCCGTTGCCTGTTCCGTTAGCCTGATGGGTTTTTATTCGCTAAAAGCCAGCTCAAAAAATACGTCCACTTTACGATGACGCTTCTAGCTCCGCCGGCGAAACCGAGCACCTCACTCCGTTGCGTCTGCACCTGACCTGGCTCCAGGTCCTTGTTAATGTACCACCCCGTCTTCTCCAATTGTGTTTTTTTTTTTCTTTTCTTTTGAGATAGGGTCTTGCTCTGCCACCCAGAGTGGCGTCACTGTAGCTCACTGCAGCCTAAAACTCATGGGCTCGAGCCATCCTCCTGCCTCAGCCTCCCGAGTAGCTGGGGCTACAGGTGTGCTCCACCACGCCCCGCTAGTTTTTCTATTTTTTGTAGAGATGGGGTCTCATTACGTTGCCCAGGCTGGTCTGCAACTCCTGGCCTCAAGCGATCCTCCCACCTCGGCCTCCCAGAGAGCTGGGACTACAAGGCATGAGCCACCATGTCCAACCCCAGATTGCTAATCCCTTAGAGACCCCATCTGTAAAGACACCATGGGCTACCCAGGATTTTATACGTGCTCAACCTGTGCTGACGGCAGTTTTCTCTCTTCTCGGTTTTCACCCCCCAGACTGGCACCGTCTCTGCGCCAATCAGAGCATGTTCCACCCACCTGCTTTTCCTGCCTCTCGCTGCGGAAAATAGCTCCGGTTCCTCCCACCACCGCCTTTGGAAAACCTCCCCTGGCTTCTGCTGCACAGAGTAGAGTCTAACGCTACTGTAACTTGACACCAGGGTCCCCTCCAGGCTCCTTCCCGCTTGTAGGGGGTGGTAAGCTGTGAATGTCGCCTGCATTCAATGCTGTCCTAGTTTCGAGCTGCTGCAATGCAATGCCCACCACCGCGTGGCGCATCCGTGTTCTTCTGCATGGGACATACGGCATGGTGATGTCTGTCCCCGACTGGGTCATCAGCCCCATGCAGGGACCTCACCCCTAGCGCCCACTCACTGTTCGCTCCAGCTAAGCAAGGAGCCTCCCATCCAGGTTAGCTTCCCCCAGGAAGCTGGGATCCCCCGCCATTTCCCGACGACTGTGGGTTCCGGGAGGATGTCGGCTGGAAGTCCCCACTCACCCCCACGCCAAGCGCAAGATCAGGCAGCGAACCCAAACTAGACCATGCAGAACCTTCCCCGGCACAGCGGGGCTGAGCTGGACTCCCCAGTGCAAAGGATCGAGAATATTGGAAATAAAAATGGTCCAAGATATCAGCAAAGAATCCTATCATCTCTCTTTTTTTTTTTTTTGAGACAGAGTCTCACTCTGTTGCCCGGCTAGAGTGAGTGCCGTGGCGTCAGCCTAGCTCACAGCAACCTCCAACTCCTGGGCTCAAGCAATCCTCCTGCCTCAGCCTCCCAAGTAGCTGGGACTACAGGCATGCATCACCATGCCCGGCTAATTTTTTTCTATATATTTTTAGTTGGCCAATTAATGTATTTCTATTTATAGTAGAGACGGAGGTCTCGCTCTTGTTCAGGCTGGTTTCAAACTCCTGACCTTGAGCAATCCTACCGCCTCGGCCTCCCAAAATGCTAGGTTATAGGCGTGAGCCACTGCGCCCAGCCCCTATCATCTCTTTATGCAATCCCTACCCTGGTTGTGTATTGATGATAATGCTAATCTACTTACGGGTTATAGAAATACCATTTTTGAGAATGACCTCACCTTTGTTAGAATTCATAGTTTCTGCTCAGCCGTCGGCAGTCATGGGGCCGTGAGCTGCCTCCCGCGTGTCCTGAGGGTTCAGAGCTGGGTTTGTGAAAACGAAGCCACGTGGTGACGCGGCCACTGTTGGAAGCTGCAGTGTCTCTGCCTGTTTTCCACCCCAGGCTGTGACCACCTGGAACGGTCTGTAGTCCTGGGAGCCATGGGCTGCCCTGAGATACTTCAGGTTAAAGATTCAATGCCAGGCCAGGTGTGGTAGCTCCCGCCTGTAACCTCAGCACTCTGGGAGGCCGAGGCAGGAGGATTGCTTGAGCTCAGGAGTTCAAGACCAGCCTGAGCAAGAGTGAGACCCCCATCTCTACTATAAATAGAAAAATTAGCCAGGTATGGTAGTATGCACCTGTAGTCACCCCAGCTACTTGGGAGGCTGAGGTGGGAGGATCGCTTGAGCCTAGGAGTTTGAGGTTGCTGTGAGCGAGGCTGACGCCACGGCACTCTAGCCCGGGCAACAGAGTGAGAATCTGTCTCAAAAAAGAAAAAAAGAAAATAAAGAAAGCATTGGAGGATCGCTTGAGCCCAGGAGTTTGAGGTTGCTGTGAGCTATCATGACCCCACGCCTCTCTACGCAGGGCAACAGAGTGAGACTCTGTCTCAAAAAAGAAAAAACAAATATCGAATGCATTGGTGGCATCACCTCATCTCGGCCCATCTGGGGGACATCTCAGCTCCATCGCCAGGGCTGGGTAGCCCCAAGGACTGTAAGAAGTGGAGAGCTGGCTGGTAGTAGAGGCAAAATGAGGAAGGGGAGAACAGAGGAGAAGCCCACCCAGGAGAAGAAAGCTCATCTGCAGGAAAAAGAGGCAGGAAACCAGCACGCTGGGGAGCTCAGGCACCTCGTCCCGGCCCCTGAGATGGAAGCCACCGCTGAGCTCCGTGCGGGCTGACCGTGGACTCCAAGGTCCCCGTCTCCTGGCTGAGGTCCGCCCGCGTCATGGGCAGCCCCTTGCAACCAGGGTTTGGATATGCATGTTCGTTCGTTCCCTCTGGGTGTGTCGTTTTGCTTTTATTTGCTTTCTCTTTAAGAAAAGGAAATACATGAGGATTAATATGAATAAAAGTTAATATTAAGAAAAGGCTCCCAAGTATGGGAGTAGAGGACGTCCCACAGATAAAGAGACGCACGAAGAAACGGCGTCATACGCGGCCACGTCGAAATGCAAAGTCGGAACGGAAACTTCCTAAATCTCGAACAAGACGACCTCAGGATGGAAGACAAGTCGCGTGCAGAGCGACGTCCGTGGCGTCATTAGTCTCTTCCCTCGCGAAGAGAGGAGGACCAGAGCCCTCCCGGCTGTGGCCACGAACACAGAAGAGGCGTGACTCGTACTCTCAGCCACCGCTAAGCACAGAAACGTGCGCCACGGTAGACGACTCCGAGGTTCCTCGAGAAACACTGGAAGCGGAACTGTCAGATGATCTAGCAATTCTGTTTCTGGCTGCTGTTTAATCCAAAGGAGCCGAAAACCGGATCCGGGAGCCATGTCTGCACTGCCAGACTCACAGAAACACAGGGTAGCACGGTGGTGGTGACGATGAGGAGGAACGTTCCAAGCACAGGATGGATTTGCCCTAGAGATATCTGCGGCCTGACGCTGCGTGCCCAGACTTAGCAGCACTGCGCCGTGCACTGCAAGTCTTCTCAAGAGGGTGCATCTCCGGCTAAGTGTTTCTGCAGCAATGCAACCCAATAAATTAAAAGAAAAGCAAAAGGCAGTCTTGTAAGCGTTCGAAGGCACGATGCAACACAAAACGAGACCGGTTTCCTTTCCACATCGGCTTCGATGAGGAGAGAGGGGAGTTCGTCGCCGTGCGTGGGGCTAAGCAGCTAAATACGAACGGCTTCTAGAAAGGGCTTAGTAACCGCGGCTCTGGCACTGCCCAACCTCAGAGAGGTCTGGGCGTGGTCAAGGATGGGGCATCTCATTACTGACAAAGGGAGTTTTGAGATTAAGGGAGGAACACGGGTCACGAGATGGGGAAAAAAAAAAAAAACGCCATTGCGTGAAAATCCACGAGGCTCCCGGACAGGAGGGCCACACTCCGCACGCTTCTGCTGTCGGGGTTAAGTGTTGGGACCAGCCCACGGAAGGTGCTGCAGGTGCCACGGGGCTCAGGTCTCTGGCCCTTGCGTCCCCCTGGGCGAGACCCGCCAAGACCAGGAGCCCGCCCTGCCCCTGCTAAGGGGTAGGAGGTCAGTGCAGGCAGGAGCTCGGCACCACGGCTTCTTGTCCGACCACGATGACACCTGTCATTTGTCCTTAGGTATCAAGAGTCGAGGCCGCTCTGCTTGTCTTGAACATGCGTGGGGTCCTTGGTTCTCTGCTCCTCGGTTCTCTCAGCTCTTTCTCGGGGACCGTATGGGACGCGGGCTTTTCCAATAAACAGTGGTGCCTCTCCTCTGTCCTCTAAAAACACTCCTGAGGGACCACGCTCCTGGCTCTGATGCCACCACTCAAGTGAGGGTGGGGCTGGGGTCCCCTGTCTTCCACCCCCAGGAGAGGAAGCGTGGAGGTCCACTCCCCTCTGAGGAGCCACCACCCCTAAGCGACGACACGACTCTACAGGAAAGTGAGTGGTGTCTTTGCGCGGTGCTCGACACGCAAATGCACGCTTTCGAGAGCTTCTGCAAAGAAGCAGCAAGCGGGGATGATCTCTGCTTTCCTTACTGCAGCCCCAGGCAATGACTCACAGCAACGCCAGTCATCAGCTGAGCAGAATCGTGTTTAAACGCAAAACTCCTACGCGGCCGCCTCCAAGGACTGGAGCTGCGTGAGGTGTCCCGGGAGGTGTCAAAACACCCTCCTACCTGTGGGGTTGAGAACCCCGCCCCCAGGGGAGCTCACAGGTGAGTCACCTTTACAGAGAGTCACTGTACTCAACCACACCTCTCCAGGCGACAGTGCCATCAAATTCTCCCGCCTTTGGGGTAGGCAGGACGGAACTCAAGATGCTGTGCATCACCTGATACCGTCTCGTACCAACAAGTTTCTTGGGGCGTCACTGCTGGGCTGCCTCGTTGGATACGTGTCCCAGTAGAAGACGTTTGGGGTGAGAAAATGGCATTTCGGCATCTCCAGGGAGATTCCGGGGAGGTGTGTTGCATTTCACTCCGGTAACCACAAGCACAAGGTTCTAAGGCCACCGGAACACACCCACACGACCCGCCTCAGCAGGTGAGGCTCGAGAGAACCTGTTTGGCTTAAGGCCGAAAATGATGACGCTCCCCACAATCTACACGAGCCCATCCGAACCACCAAAGTTTTGGCCAGACCAAAGGCCGAGGGTGTCACTCGACCTCCTTAGAGCTCTGTGGATGTCAGGAACGCTGCAGAAGGGACGTCCAGCTCCGTAGAAAATCTGGGGGGAGGGGACCGGGAAACTCGGACGCTGGCCTCACTTCCCGTCAAGCCACGACACTGTGCAGAATGAAGAAAAGCTCGGGGAATTTGAGAAGGCTCCGGGGCGGAATCCAAATCCTTGCCTTTTCCAATTTCTAGAGGCTGCTCCCCTCCCCTGGGTCACGGGCTCCCCCTCCGGGTTCCAAGCACGTCCCGTCACTCCAGCCTCTGCTCCGTGGCAACATCTCCTCTGACCCTTCCAAAACCTTTCTCTTTCAGAAACCCTTGCTTGTGGCTACAGTGGACCCATCCAGATGGTCCAGGATGATCTCCTCCTCCCAAGATCCTTGGCGTAATCCCACCGGCAAAAGTGCCCCTCACCACGCAGGGTGACATTCTCACTGGGTCAACGGATTCGCACGAGGTCTTGCTGGTAATGTCCCGTGGGTGGAGGGTAGGGATGCTGAAGTGCCCTATAGTGGGGCAAGACAGTCGTCCACATCACAGAATAATCCCACCCCAATGTCAACAGTTTGAGCGCTTGTATAGGGGAATCTGAATCTCCAATTGGGCCATGCATGAAAGCCATTCATATTATTGTTGCTGCTATAAACATTTCTACCACTACAATCTATGCTAGCTCCATAATTAATTATGCACACAGGAGATTTCAGTAGGTAGTAGGCCAACATTGCCATCCAACGTTAAGACATGACACTTGCTTCTCTGCATGCTGTCAGGAGTCAGTCCAGACTGCAGACTCCTGCATACACACCCTGCCCCTCATGCCACGGGGTCCCGTAGCTGTCACCCTCCGCTCATTTTTTTAAATCTCAATGGTAAGTTTTCATGGCCTTTGAAAAATCAGGGCGAGCAGTCTCCCAAGGCACAGGCAGTTTCCACTCCCTTCCTCTCCTGGTTTTGTTTGTGCCTGCCGGGGAGGTACACCCTGTATCCGACGGCCACCAAAGTGACCTTTTCGCAGTCGCATCTCGAAAGGGTTGACTAAGCGCCATGACTAATTCCAACGCTCTGAATTCCGCAGCAGTCAGCATCCTAAAATATACCCGTTGTGTCCCGGGAGCTCTGCAGTGAACGGTGGACCAGGGTGGTGAACTTGGACTGCATCCCTCTCTCTGAGACGCACAACATCCTCCAACAATCGAACCCTGGGCTGGTCCAGAATTCAAAGACCCTGTGTTCTTAGGTGGCGATTTTGACTGGTCTCGCATATGCTTTGCAAGCCTGCGAGGACAGCCTGCCTCCTCCAAAACTTGCCTGACACTCAGCGATATTCTGGATCCAGATTGTTACCAGGGACTTCGGTTATGAGAGATGATGACCAGAGTTGACTTTAAACACTCAACCCAACACGTCCTCCTACACCATCCAAGTCCAGGCCTTGATTTGCAAAAGCTCCGGCAAACCCAGATCTGATGGACAGCCGGCGGAACACGGGCACCAGTGAGACGTCTATTCTGGAGTCCCTGATTGCCTGGGGACATTTCAAACACGGCAATCAACCTTTGTAGCAGGCCTCCAAGCTCTCCTAGCCAAGCCCTTCGTATTCTTAGACTGGCCCGAGATTATCATATGGTATCCAGAATTTTTTCCATTTAAGAATTAGATATTCGACCCACATTTGAAGAGCTAGAAATGATCCTGTCTTAGTCCACTTTGTGTTGCTATAAAGGAATACCTGAGGCTGTGTGATTTATAAAGAAAAGGTTTTATTTGGTAAACAATTCTGGAAATGATCCTGTCTTAGTCCGTTTTTTTGTTGCTATAAAGGAATACCCAAGGCCGAGTAATTTATAAAGAAAAAGGGTTATCTGGTGCATGACGCTGAGTGCTAGAAAGTTCAAGGTGGGGTACCGGCATCCGGTGAGGGCCTCGTGCTGCTTCCACTCATGACGGAAGATGAAAGGGAGCAGGTGTGTGCAGAGATCACATGGCAAGGGGGAGGGAAAGGTACGGGGAGGGGAGGGGAGGGGAGGGAAGGGGAGGGAAGGGAAAGGAAGGTTCCAGACTCTTTTAACAACCAGCTCTTGTTAGACCTAATAGAGTGACACCTCACCCCCCACCAGGGCATTAAACTGTTCATGAAGGATTTGCCCCCATGACCCAAACACCTCCCATGTGACCCCAACTCCAACACCGGGGATCACATTTCAACATGAGGCATGGAGAGGACACACATCCGAACAACAGCACTAACCCATCTCTTAAATGAGGTTAGCGGAACAAAACACAATGCAGAAACAATGACGGGAAGAACAGAGAGTGTACTTTCCAACCTGAATACACAGGTAAGAAACTTCAGGGTAGAAACCTCAGGGATATGATCAAACAGCAATGGATGTGCCCTGCCTGTCACCACGAACGGGGACTCCTGAGCTAACAACCTACCCTAGCAGCGAACGGACAAGAGAGGACAGACAAGGTACCTCTCCACGCATCTGTCACAGCACAGAGTGAAAACACAAGGGACCTGTTCAGTGGAAGCTAATCCTAAAACTGGCCAGAGTGGCTGTTATAGAGAGGTCCGGGCAGGTGAAGGACAAACAATGTCTTTTCCCCACATGATATAAATGCAGACTTAAGAGATGCACTCACAGGCAAGCCCGTGGACACACACTGCTAACCTCAGGAAAGACGATAAAAGTCCACTGTCAGTACCATAGTGAAGGCTGCCACAAAGGTCCCTGGAGAAGATCCCCCCAAAATAAAATATATCATCAGCTTCCTTGGAAGCACCCTCTGCCCTGTGCTTGAAGGAGATTGAAAGGTGACTATGCCGGACTCAAGCAAGTAGGCACTGCATTGCTGAGATTCACAGTGAGTATTTCTCCATGGTATAGAAAAGCTATAAAAAAAAAAAAAAATCAACATCCATGGAGCACAGGGCAGGAGGGTAGAACACACCCGAGAACATCCCTGAGACCACCCAGGGAAGATCTCTTCCAAGCATCTCTTTAGGGGACCACGTTTCTATGTGTGTCCACCACAGTGAGGTTATCAGTGATGCTGAACTAAAACTCACTGTCCATCAGACTGGGATTCTCAAAGCAGGGACCACCCACTCCTGAGGAGTTCTTGAGGTCAAACCTGTTTTCATGATACTACTAAGATCATTTTTTATTTATTTATTTATTTTTTTTGGACCTTTTCACCATGTTGATGTTTGCACTGATGGTGTAAAAGTTACACTGAGTGAAACCACAAGTGCATGTTATCATGAATCAAGGTAGTGGTCCCCAAATGTAATAATGGACAGTGCATCCCTCACCACCTGGTAATCCTACAGCAAAAGTAATGCCAGCTTAACTGGAGAACGCCCTTGATGAAGCAGTAATTTAATGTCCTGGGTAGGAACACGAAGTACCAAAAAAACACTTCTACGGTACCATGACATAGGATGGATGGAAAAGTTGCAAACTAAACTAGCCCCTCCCCCAACATGGAACACCAGTTTTGCTTGAAAGAACAACTGGTAGACAAACTGTAGTTAGTTATTCAGAGTTGTGCACTTGGCAGATGTGTTCTTTAAAATAACCTAAGTGAACTTTTCACTTTAAGGAAAATGACCGACGGTATTTGTTGCCAACAACAAAATCTGAGCTTTCAATAAGAAATCAGAATTTTGGAAAACTTCTGTATTTGCTACTATGACCTTGACCATATTCTAATAAATACTCAAAACACTTGTGATAACGTCAGTGGTTATATTAACAAGTAAGTGTTTTTTTTTTTTTTTTTTTTAATCTTGGATTGCTAGTTTGATGTCCCCCCAAAATTCATGTGCTGAAACTCAATGACCAGAGTGACAGGATTAAGAAGTGTGACCTTTTGGAGGTGACTGAGTCATGAAATTGGAGCCCTCATGAATGAGATTAGCAACCTTATAAAAATGCTGGAGGGAGCTGAGTAAGTTCTTTCATTTTCCCTTCCTCCTTCTGCCAAGGGAGGACACAGTGTTGGTTCCTTCTGGATAACAGAGTGTTCAAGGTGCCGTCTTGGAAGCAGAGACCGGCTCTCACCAGACACTGTATCTGCTGGTGCCTTGATCTGGTACTTTCCACCATCCGGGACTGTGAAAAATAAACGTCTGTTCTTTAAAAATTACCCAGTCTCAGGTATTTTGTTATAGCAGCACAAATGGACTAAGACATGTTTAGTCTTAGACTCACTCAGGATGACTGTTGTATTGAGGAATTTATTATTATATTTTTTAACAATTAGATACCCAACCCGTATTCGAGGAGCTGACAATTATTTTAGCCAACCACCTAAATGAGTTTGGTCAAACAGAACTCATGCAGAAAAGGTGTGTAAATGCACGCAGAAACATGTCAACATTTAGAAGGCTCCTATAATTTAGCGAACCGGTATTTTCCAAAGGAGCATTGAGTAAAAGACCCATTCAAAATGCTAAATATGTCAATCGCTTGTAATTTAGCAGAAAAAGACAATTCCACTGGTAATCATTAAACATTCCATATCCCAACCAGCCATTATGAATTAGCCTTGCTGGGGTTTGAGACAGAGTCAAAAGTAATGCACAATTATCTGAAAATGCTACCAAAATACTCCCGCATTTTCCAACTCTACACCTGTGTAAGGTTGTATTTTCTTCAAGAGGAACAAAATGTTGAAAATGCAGAAGCAAATGGGAGAATCTGACTGTCTTCTCTTAAGCCACGTATTAAAGATATTTGCAAAAATGTGAAACGATGCCACACCTTTGCCTGATTTTTATTGCTGTTGTTTTGCTTTCATAAAAATATGCCACTTAGGTTACTGTGGGTTTTGTGTGTGTACATGTTTGCTTTATGGTGTGAGATTCAACCAAATATGACAGCCCTTATTGCATAGAAAGGCCATGGCACTCATGAGGTAGTACCCAGAATCCTATTATTAAATCACATAAATCCCTTCAAACTAGGAAAAGAAAGCCCAGCACTCTGCTTGAGGACAGATCCTATAGCTGATGTATCTCCAAGGCAACCGCACACACAAACTCATATTGCATTCAGGAGCTATGACCCCATCAAGGCCACAGGGAACCCAACAAACCACGGTGGAGTGACCTCATGAAAGAGAAGAGGATGCAACGGCTGCTTCATGCTCATTATGCACGCTGGATTTATCTTCTCCAGCTCGATTCTCCTGCTGAAGGTTACACACAGCACAACTTCCTGACTCAGCTTCACATCACGGAGACTGTCAAAGAAACAGATACCGTACACATGCCCGACTCTCTGGTGCACCTAAATCGTTATTCCTTAGCGCAGAGTCAACCATTCTAGACCACTAATGTAGCATCGGATGCTACTCTCTTACTCATCTCATCCCTCCAGAGAACTTCTCTGGAAAGGCTTCTTCTGGAACATTCTGAGGTCCTCACATATCCTTACAAAGCCATCTCCAATCACCATGAAAACACTCCTCCGTGGGTAAATCCACATGCAAACAACCCAGCCAAGGAGAAGGCTACACTGAAATGCTCACACAAGCACACAGGCACGCACACTAACATCCCTAAGGAAGGAACCACCCCATGAAAGCACATCACGCGAGAGCAAAATTCACACGTGAATGTCATCGAAAAGGTGCCCATTCCTTCATCCTGAAACGGCCTTCCGCATTCATTTTGAAACAGCTTCTGGCGAATTGATCTTGCAGTGGGGATTCCCAGAGACGGGCCTCTATCTCGTATTTTGTGTCCTTCCCACGAGGGAGTGAACCAATGCCCATGAGCAACAAACACACGTCTAACACCTCCACTTTCCAACGTGCCAGGTCAGTCCACTGGAACCCTGATGTCTTAGTCCGTCTGGGCTGCTACCATGTGGCGGCTTAGATAGCAGGCATTTGTTTCTCACAATTCTACAGGTAAGGAGGTCTGAGATAAGGCATACTGTGTGCATTGGACGGCTTGTGGAAAAGGCAGTTGTGTGTAACCTCAGCACCTTGCTAATTTTATGCAGGGAGCTCACCTGCATGCGATGTAGGTATATTGAGCATGCTCATTGCACATGCGGGGTATGAGCATTGAGAAAGCCTTTCCTCTCTACGTAGAAGGCTGAGATCCACCACAGGGCCTGGAAGAATGTCCTCCTTCACTGCCGGTAAGTTTCTCATACACAAAGGATGGCTCGACCTGCCCCAGCGACCATAAACAACAGTTCGTGTCCCGGACGGACATCACGGAACACGTCATTCCAACTGCCGCCGGTAAAGATTCCAGACTCCGTGTGGCACCAAGTCTGTACACAACCACCGCTTGCTGGGTTTGGGAGTCGTGTCAAAGATGACCCACAACTATCCCGAAAAGCTATCACCATGTCCCTCCTTTTTCCACCTGCCTATCTGAGTGAGGCTGGACTTTCTCCAACAGAAAGAAGCTATCTCGAGAGATGGAGGGCAGAAGCAGACAGGAGAACCCAGTTCTCTCCTCTCAAGCCTCATGTTGATGATATAGCCGCTATCTTCTGGGTGCCGACTGAGTGCATTTAAAGGAAAAACAGAAATGTCATCCCAGGGGAAAAAAGCACAGACCTTTCATGATGTAATGTATTATCAATACACTGGGTTGGTTTTATTTTTTTAATGCCAATTTCCTTTGACATTTCCTTCTTCCTCCTGTATGTCCAAAGCATCCACCCTAAGAGCTTATCTCTGCAATACATCCCAGAATAGGCAACCTTTCAATTCCCCCGATTCTTAGAATCCTTGGAGCCACCCAGCCCTGGAGATGGAGCTGAGATTTCCCCCAAAATGGGCTGAGATTTGCCGATCCCACCTTGCGTTCCATCTTGAACCCGAAGTATCTCAGGGCAGCCCACGGCTCCCGGGACTACAGACCGTTCCAGGTGGTCACAGCCTGGGGTGGAAAACAGGCAGAGACACAGCCGCCAACAGTGGCCGCGTCACCAGGTGGCTTCGTTTTCACAAACCCAGCTCTGAACCCTCAGGACACGCGGGAGGCAGCTCACGCCCCCTTGACCGACGACGGCTGAGCAGAAACTATGAATTCTAACAACAGTAAGGGAATTCTCAAAAAAAAATGATATTTCTATAACCCATAAGTAGATTAGAATTGTCATCAATATACAACCAGGGTACGGGATTTCATAAAGAGATGATAGGACTGTCTGCCGGTATCTGGGGCCGTTTTTAATTCCAATATTCTCAGTCCTTTGCATCAGACATAAACTCAGCCCCACAGAGACTCTGAGGCTTTGAGAAGATGCCCATGACCGACTTACGGTCTGAACACAGTTGCTCCACCAACACCAGCCACTGCCCTGGCTTGGGGTGAGGGACCCCACCAGGCAGCAGCGGAGCTCTCTTTAAAGCGAAGCAGAAACAGGTAAAACCACAGTCCAACTCAGCGCAGCAGACATTTCTCCAGCCGACAAAGAGGGACGCTAGTTCCTTAGATAATCAGTTTTAAATGAAAGCGTCATTTGGGGCTTGAAAATTGGAACAAGGAAAACACGTCTTTCCCTTCTGGCCTGTGAACAAACGGGAGACGAGATTAAGTGCAGTTAACCGTGCAAAAGCAGTATTTCAAATTCCTCCTCCTGACCTAAGTTAAAAAGTCTATTTGTTTTTATGTAATAATGAAATAATTGGGAGATGGATACACAAAAAACACAATACTATCTGAAATGTCTTATTCCACATAATCACAAACACACACACACACACACACACACAATTTATAACTAATTTAGCAAAACGTTAAGAGTTGATACAACTGGACGTTAGGCACGCCCACGTTCTTCAAACTATTCCCTGCTTCTTTTAAGTGCACGAAATGTTTCATAAAAATAAATATTTAAGGGCACATCAAAGTTCAAGCGATTGCTGAACAACGGAAAAAGATGAATTTCTGTGATCAGATGCTGATGGGAATTTACTCATTAGGAGTATTTGCAGAAACACACGTCGCCTTCTATGCAAACTAAAACCCCAGGAGAGCCTTCTGCCTCTCCAGGAGCAAAACTTCCTCCCACGGAGGCAAGCCGAGCACACCCGTCCGCGGCCTACTGAGCAGAGAACGCGTCACGTTGCAGTGAGTTCACGAGCTACCCCAGCCCGCAGTGCACGCTCAGAGACAGGGACTACCCTCATGCACTGGAAATAACAAAATGAACCTCGTCTGTGATGATGGATTCCTCCTGCATCGGAACAGCAGGGCACGGGTGTGCTGTGGTTCAGGCGAAACCCTCACGACTAAATGTTTCAGGAAGAAATTTAAAAAGCAAGAGAGACAGAGAGAGAGAGAGAAAAAAAAAATGAGCAAATGAACTGCAACTTTGAAGAACTTCTCTGGAGCCAGACTTGTCTCGGCAGGCTGGCATGCAATGAGCCGTAGGGAGACTGGTTGTGGGTGCTGAGTATTCGTGAGCGGCTGTGGGCGCCTCCTGCTTAAACCTGCACACAGGCCGGGTGGTTTAAGCAGCAGACACTCACTTCGCACAGTCCTGGAGGTCTGAGATCCAGCCGTGGCAGAGGCTGGTTCCCGGTGAGGACTCACGTCCTCATTTGCAGACAGATATCTATCTCCCTGTGTGCTCACATTGAAGGACACACTAATCCCAGCGTGGGGACCCTAGTTCCAGGAGCTCCTCTAAGCCCAATCGCCTCCCAAATCAAGGCGTCTGGCTCATGTCTCGCAACCCTAGGACCAAACGAGAGCAAGCTGAACAGCCAAGCCTCGGGGGTTCCTGCAGGTTGGAGACTCCGGGTTTGCTGGCGTTTTCTAGAGGCTCAGAAAAACGTCGCTCTCCATGTACAGCTTTGGGGAGCTTGCTGGAGACGAGCAAGGGCCGTCACTCCCCGCTGGAAGGGTCAGGCTCCCAACAGAGGTGCCATCGAAACGTGCCCTGGGGCAGCCAGGCTGTGCATTTGGACACCGAGGCACGGACAGGCCGGGAAGGCATGCTGGAGTCAGCTTCTCCGCTAAAACACCTCCCGCAGCCCTTCTGGGGCACCCGACTCCAGACTCAGAGGGTCGCAGAATTCCCGCCCGGCTCTGGCACCTCCCAACTGGAAACCCTGGGCGCTCCCTACAGACCACGGCTGCTCTCCGGGAGGGAGGCCAAGCCGAGCCGCGGCTGGACCGCGTTGCCAGGGAGTCCCAGATCACCCGGGCAACGGAGGAGGGAGGAGGCTGAACCGCAGTCTGAGAGCTCCAGGGCTGGGCCATCGAGATGTGAGGCTTCCACCAGTGCCTGCCGGGGGCGGAGGGGACTCACCCACGCAGAGGGCGTGGGCCAAGCCCTGCAGGCTTCCTGGAGGAGGCGTCTTCCAGTAGGGGAAGCAGAGTTCAGGGGGTTGGCAGGGGGAGACGGGGAAAAGGGAACCAGAGGGAGAGAACATTGAAAACACAGCACGCGGGCAGTTCCAATTTGCTGGTGAGTCCATGTAGTGCTTGTTTTCCCATTCTTGGGGTACTTCGCTTAGTAGAACGGGCTCCAGCTCCATCCAGGATAACACAAGAGGTGCTAGATCACCATTGTTTTTTGTGGCTGAGTAGAACTCCATGGTGTACATAGACCACATTTTATTAATCCACTCATGGATTGATGGGCACTTGGGTTGTTTCCACATCTCTGCAATTGTGAATTGTGCTGCTATAAACATTCGAGTGCAGGTGTCTTTTTTATAGAATGTCTTTTTTTTTTTTTTTCCTTTGAGTAAATACCCAGTAGCGGGATTGCTGGATCCAATGGTAGCTCTACTTCAGAAGAGGCTGTGAGCCCGCCCGGGCGGGCTGACCACCTGGCCGCCGTGGAAGGACAGAGCCGGCATCCAGGAGATTCACGGACAGGTCAGGCAAACACATCCAGGTGGGCACAGGAATACAACCTCCCAGTCCCCAGGTATGATCTGAAATCTCCAGCAGGTGATCAGGACACAGGACACAAAGAAGTAGCTTCCAAGAATAAAGGATTGTGTGCACGCTACGATTCTGAAATGCATTTTCTTCTTCGGAGAATCCAGAAGAGCACTGAGAAAATAATTAAAGCCATTTCTGGGGCAGAGAAAGCTGTTGCTTGGCGTAGCTGTTTCTTCCCTTGCTCCCTCCTGCTGTTTGTATCTGGCTGGAAACACACCTCTCCGGGGGTCCCACCACTCCGGGAGAACCCTCAGCTACTGCATTGTTTTCCTTTTGCTTGTCTATTCAGTTTCTGGTTTATTATTCCATCTCGGTTCTGGGAGAGAAGAGCTCAGTGCGTTTTCAGACAGTCCATGGTATTCCCAGGCATACAATGTGCCTCTCCATGCTTTCTACTAACTTGCTTGTAGCTGCTGCTGCTGGTGCAATATTTTCGCCCAAACACAAATAAAAAGGGCGATCTCCCTAGCGTCTCTTGTTCTGGGAGATGCATGAGTTCCCTCTGCCTTCTTTGGGGGTGCCTCTAATTCTGGCAGGAAGAATTAAGTGACCACAGGACTCCTTTCTCAGCAAAGTCTAATTTCTGCAGGGTTGCAGGGACCAACTGCTGCACAGATCCGAGGCATCCTCAATTGTAGATGTTTGTGCGTGTGTGTGTGTGTGTGTGTGCATGCATGTGTGTCTAGTCTTATCATAAACCACCGTACAAAAGGGATTTATTTCTTAGACGGGAAGAGCAAAAGAGCCAACATCTCCCACAAGGCTGGCGCTTGCTGTCCAAACACAACAGCATCTTCCTTACAGTGGCCGTGAATGGAGCCTTTGAACCAGAACAGGTGCCTAGAAATCCAATGTCCAACCCGGGGGTCCTCAAACTTTTTAAACAGGGGCGGGGGTAGTTCACTGTCCCTCAGACCGTTGAAGGGCCAGACTATAGTTTAAAAAAAAAACTATGAACAAATTCCTATGCACACTGCACATATCTTATTTTGAAGTAAAAAAAACAAACGGGCAAAAATACCCACATATGGCCCGAGGGTGGTAGTTTGAGGCCACCTGGTCCAACCCAACGCTGGCCCCAGCCTCGTCCATCGTGGGTTTAACCGTGGCCCTGACCAGGGAGATGTGCCCACCCAGAAAGGACGGATGAAACTTTATACGGAAATAGGGTCTGTGCGGTTGAGGTCGGATAAAGTGAGGCTGTACTAGATGAGGGTAGGTAGGTCCTTCCTCCAAACGCTGGTGTCCTTATCAGAAGAGGAAAATTCGGACACGGAGACATGGGGGAGGCAGGCCAGGAAGGAGGCGGGCGGAGACGGGGGTGATGCTTCCCCAAGAGAGGAAAGAGCAGAGATTGTGGAGAAGCAGCAGGAGCCGGAAGAGAAAACAGAGGCCCCCCGTCTGGTGGGTCTTGCTGTCCCAGGTGAGGCAGAGGAGGAAGAAATTCCACGTGTAAGTGGACCCGGGAGGTCCAACCCCAGGTTGTACCAGGGTCAGCTGTAACAGGTGAGGTCCAACCCCAGGCTGTACCAGGGTCAGCTGTAACAGGTGAGGTCCAACCCCAGGTCGTACCAGGGTCAGCTGTAACAGGTGAGGTCCAACCCCAGGTCGTACCAGGGTCAGCTGTAACAGGTGAGGTCCAACCCCAGGTCGTACCAGGGTCAGCTGTAACAGGTGAGGTCCAACCCCAGGTCGTACCAGGGTCAGCTGTAACAGGTGAGGCTCAGTATTTCCATCCTGGAGCCTTCAGAGCTAGCACAACGCCACCGACACCTTGATGGTGGGCTCCTGGTCTCCTGAACTAGGAGCAACAAAACATTCCTGTTGTGTAAAGCCGCCTGGCTTGTGGCGTTTTGTTACAGAAGCCCCAGGAAACTAAAGCACTGAGCCTCAAAAAAAAAAAAATGCTGAGCCTCACCTGTTACAGCTGACCCTAAACAGCATGGGTTTGAATTGCACGGGGCCACGTACACGTGGAATTTCTTCCTCCTCTGCCACGCCGGGGACAGCAAGACCAGCCCCTCCTCTTCCTCCTCCTCCTCAGCCTGCTCCACATGAAGATGAGGAGGATGGAGACCTTCATGATGATCCGCTTCTCCTTAACGAAGAGTAAATATATTTTCTTTATGATTTCCTTAATAATATCTTCTTTTCTCTATCTTCCTCTATTGTAGGAACACAGGGCATGATACATAGAACATACAA
This sequence comes from Mirza zaza, assembly GCA_008750895.1. NCBI lineage: Eukaryota > Metazoa > Chordata > Mammalia > Primates > Cheirogaleidae > Mirza > Mirza zaza. The sequence continues at coordinate 33,300 of VSMD01029383.1, forward strand.
AACAGGTGTTAACTGCCTGTTTATGTTATCAGTAAGGCTTCCAGCCAACCGTAGGCGATTAGCGGTTAAGTTTTGGGGGCGTCTCCGGCTGCGCGGGAGGTGGACCCCACTAACCCTCCCGTTGTGTGATGGCCAGCTGTGCTCTAGGCAGTCAGAGGTTACCGCATGCAAGACCTCACCCCGCTTTGAGGACCTGGAAGTGCTTCTCAGGTGCCCGGCGAGCAGACGTCAGGATGCTATTTCAGACTCGTCCCCTCAGCCGGATGCGACAAGGACCAGAGGCCCCTCTCTGTTCACTTTCTGATCCGCCCCTGCCTTCAGCCCTGTAAGCCCAACACACCACATGAGACCAAGGCCCTCCCAGACCGCAGAAAGGCAGGGCCCGGACAGCAAATCTCACTCAGGCACTTCAGAAACCAGCAGTCGGTCAGGGCTTCATGCACACACACGAAGCAGAGATCTCGTCGCACGGAATCAATACAACGCCAGGCCCAAAAGTTATTCGGTCCCTAAACCGTTGGGGAAAGACGATCGGGGGAATTAATCAGATGTGGCTCGTAAGATCATTATTTTATTGTGTCGCCAGAGATTGCTGTATTAAAGACAGACACGGGAGTTTGCAGGGCTTTGCCCCGAAGGCATGTGTGAACTCGTTAGTTAGCACGTCAAGGGCTGCCTCACCTTAGAAAGGCTCTCAAGGCTCACACGCAGGTGCGTTCCAGGAGGCTTCCAGGTTATCTAAGGTCTATGAGCCTGGCTTTTCTTGAAAGACAAGACCGGTAGATATCTGGCTCACAGGATGGGAGCCGGAGACAATGAGTGCCTTGGGCAAGAGACACGCCCCTGTGCTTATGAGCAATTTAGAATGCAGAGCTTGGGCTTGTGGCTTTCTCCTGTCTGCCTGCCTCAAATCCACAATAACTAGATTAAGAGCCACTGTTACATCTCTGCCTTACTCCTCTGATAACTGATAGCTATCTCTTGGCACTTAGAAGTTAGTCCTCGAAAGATTTTGTTTGTAACCTTTGTTCACTTGGAGAGAATAGGTTAGAATTTGTTAGAGGCCCTTTGAAAAAAACCTTTTCGAACCCTCACTGCATTACCTGTTAGGTAAATCTGCTACCCGTAGTAACCGAAACTACCGGTGTGATATGTAAATCTGTTACCCTGGCAACCGATCGTTGATATCTGTGATTATAAAAACCTACGTGAATCTAACCTCAAGGCTGTACTGCTGACAGAGATGTGGTTTAGACCCCTGAGTACCCCTGCTTTATTAATTTCTTTATATAAACTTATAAAACTATATCTTCATCTCTGTGTATTCTTTTATTTCTTTTATTCTCTCTCCATCTCCTATTAATTTCTTTTTTTTTTTTTTCTTTTTTGAGACAGACTCTCACTTTGTTGCCCAGGCTAGAGTGAGTGCCGTGCCGTCAGCCTCGCTCACAGCAACCTCAATCTCCTGGGCTCAAGCGATCCTCCTGCCTCAGCCTCCTCCCGAGTAGCTGGGACTACAGGCGCTCGCCACCATGCCCGGCTCATTTTTTGTATATGTATTTTTAGTTGGTCAATTAATTTCTTTCTATTTACAGTAGAGACGGGGTCTCGCTCTTGCTCAGGCTGGTTTTGAACTCCTGACCTTGAGCAATCCGCCCGCCTCAGCCTCCCAGAGTGCTAGGATTACAGGCGTGAGCCACCGCGGCCCGGCCTCTCCTATTAATTTCTTATCCTCTGTGGGGACAACTACCTAAGGGACCAGGTTCTCGCGGGGAGAAGTATAGCTGGCCTCCTCGCGGCCTGCCCCACCTTGCCCCCCACCCCCTGCACGCACTAAATGTTATTAAATACGGTTGGTTCTCTTGGGCAAAATAAAGAGTTGAGTGGGTGATGGCTAAGACTTCATCTCTATGAGGTGTTTAGGGTTAGGATGGAGCTGACAGCTCTGGAATGCTAAGCCACAAACGAGCTGGCCCCACTTCCCGAGAGACAGAGAGAGAGAGAGAGAGAAAGACAGAGACCAACATTGGGAGCCGGGTGGTAAGGCCCACAGGGATGGCAGAGGGTCCTTCACATTCCCACAAAGACGACTCTCCACTTCTTCTGCAAGCGTTTGGAGTCAAGAGTGCCCAATCGTGGGCAGAATTGATGAGCTCCATCACCTAGAAGGCTTTCATCAGTCAGCCTGGAAGATGTCTGCAGAACACGGCAGTGAATCAAAGAACAGAAAAAAAGACACAACAGAACTAGGATCCAATACAAACTTACAACAGCACTGGAATAAACACGGATGCCACCTGCTGCCGCTGCTAATGTTATTTCACATTTGTTGTAAAATTTCCGGCCGATGTGATGAGGCATGAAACAGAAATTTAGAGGTAGGAAGATTTGAAATGAAAAAGAGACTTCAAATTATC